>ABLG01000719.1:0-19313 GCA_000172435.1 Meloidogyne hapla
ACGCTGAAATGGAACTTAAAAAGAACTATCCACAATGTTCATTTTTATCATTAGACCCTGATTCTGAGATTAATGCTGATTTGGTTGAGAATAAATTAAAAGGAACTTTTATAAAAGGAGCAATTGGAGCTGAGGATAGTTATAGTGCACAAATGAGTGCTAATATGAGTAAAAATGGTTAAATTTAAAATGTTTTATTAATTAAAAATTACAATTTGTAATTTTTTGGTGCAATTCAATACAAATTTAGGTCAACCAGCAATTGGTTTTTTCGATTTCTTTTTATATTACAATTCCAAGCCGGTAATTGATTTGCTTTTGCTTGATGTTGAGGGAGCTGAATTTGCTATTTTTCAACTTTTTACGGGTTATTAAAGATTTATATATTTTTTCAGAAATATTTTTTTCAGAACAATATAATCAACTTCCAGTAATTCTTTGCCAAATAAATGTTGAAGTTCATCAACATTCTTATTCAAATATTTTTTTAAAACAACGCTTTTTGCGTAACCTCGACACATTTTTTCGTCATAGTAAATTTGCTATGTTAAAAAATGATATTTTTAGACGACCAAATGAAATTTTTCACAGAATGTTTTTTGTTAATTATGTTGACAATATTTGTGTTAAAAAATTCTTTTGCTAATTTTAAAATTTTCAGTATGTCTAATCAAATGTCCGGCCTATGAATTTAATTTATAACATAAAATAACATATTTGAATAAATACATAGGTATTAGGGAATTAATTCCTCTAAAATTAGCCTGTTTGTAAAACGAATTTTAATTCAGTCTAAAAATAAATAATTTTAGGAATTTTAAAAATAATATAAAATCAAAAATTTAATATTAAAAAATTATGAAAAATAATATAATTATCATATTTTTACAAAATTATATAGTATTAAAATTTATACAGAAATATTAGCAAATAATGAAAAATTTTCAAATTTTGTATGTTTTCTAAGCAAATATATTGGAAAATTTCCTTTAGTATTTAATCGAAGATTCTTTGCTTGAATAATTCCTTCCTGATTAATTGGGCCTAATACAACTATAAAATACTTTAAATTTTTTATAAATAAATTTTAAAATGAAAACTTTTTTAATTAAAAGAATTAAATGTACAAATTACAAATTACAATCTCATTTTACAAATTACATCAAAATTGAGTAACAGATTATTTCATGTTGAGGAACTTGCTTAATGTCAAAGGTTTATTTAAATGTATTTTCCTGCCATTTTATAAATTTTTGAAAAGGTCTATCAAATATGGAGAAAACTCGATTAAAAAAAAGTATCAATCAAGGAAATATCACACAATATTTTCTGTTACACAATTTTAGAATGGAATCACTTCAATCAAATATAAAGTGGAAATAATTTAACTTACTAATAATGTCTCCTTTTTCAGCCCATAGCTCCGTTGGATTATAAGGAAATTCTAAATAATTATAAAATTTAAAATAAAATATATATAATTCAAAAGGGCTTAAAATAAATAAATAAATTTCATAATAAGAAGAAGGAATAAGCGCCTTCTTCTTATTATGCATCTCGTTGCTTTTACATCTCGTTATCCTTCATATTTTGCCTTACCATGTCTTGGTTTATATTCAGTAATAGCTTCCATAGTAACCTCCATTGTCGACTCTATATAATTTTCAAAATAGAATTGTGAATAAAAATAATCAAGTGTATGTAGATTTTCGGTTGCATCGCCTTGGAGTGATTGCATTAATTCATAAATTATTATACAAGTCTATTTAATTAAGGGAATTTTTTTAAATAAATTTATTAAATATATTTAGTTTACAATTAAAATACTTACATGGCTACTTAATGTACAAACTAAAAATTGGCATTTAGCGAGTATACGATACACAGCTAATATTTCAATGAAAGCTTCCTTTGAGTTATCTAATTTATTTTAAAAGAAAACTTCCTTCTTCGTATAAAACTTACATTGTGTTTCATTAAACATTGTTCCATGATAAATTTCATATTTATCTCCCAATTTATTTTTTACTTCCTCAACAACATCTTTAATTGAAGCCAAATCTGATGCAACAAATAACATACGTTTATTAGTACAATATGAATTTTTTTGATAATTTCCTTCATTAACATCAAACCAAAAATCAACCAATTTCTAAAATAAATTAATAACCCTTTAATTATTATTCTAACCAAATAATCTTCTAATTTTTGTACTTTTGATTCAATAAACTTGTCTGTTCGTCGAACATGTATACCAACAACTGGACCTATAAAAATTTAATTTTTTTAAATTTCTCCATTATATTCTAACGCTTATTGTTTTAAATTTAAAAATTAATATATTTTACCACAATCAAATGGAATTTTTGAAACACTTTGATTTGTTATATTTATTGTTATTTCATTTTCTCTCCAAATATATTTTAATAACTAAAAAATACATCCTTTTAATCGAAATTTAATTTAGAATCTAATTCGGTTATAAGTCCCCAAAAATAGAAAAAACATTCAAAGGTTTTATAGTTGACTTAGTAACCACGCTTAAATTTAATTATTATTTACTTGTCCACGAAACCAAAGTATTGGATTTGAATGATATTTAAGAAGAAAATCTTTAATTTCCATTGGAGCAACATCAAATCCATTTGTTAACTGAAAAATGTGTTTAGTTAATTTTTAAAAACCTTTTAACATAAAGAGAGAACACGGTTCAGGCTTTTTTATATCTGATGGAGTATATACGAAAAATAAGCAATCAAAAAGAAAATTTTTGAAAAAATCTTATAAATCCAAAATTCTTTTCGACTTTTCACTTGAGGAAAGTTTTCCAGATTTTAACACAGAAAACCCGACCCGGGTAGGTTCAGAAGAAATAAACATGGCTAATCTAAAATTTCGAAGACCATTTAAAATTTTACCAATTCACGATTATATTGTAAAATAGTTATTTTATCAGTTTGTTCTGGTTCTTTATATTCTTTTAATGGAAGGAATGGTTTAACCTTTAAATTATGGGATTTTTTCTAAAATTTCTTCCTTACATGTTCTGTAAAACTACAATTTGAATTTGATTTAAATAACTCATTCCATTTTACATTAAATTTAACTATTTGGATATTTTCATCATTTAATATTAATGTTCTTCCAGATTTTATTGCAAAAATTAAACAAAAACTAATTTAAAATAAAATAAAATTCCAATAAATAATTTACCGAATTCTATGCAGCAAAACACCAAATCCCCAACCAATAACATCTATCTAATATTTTTATTTTAGATAAATAAAAGAAAATATTTTTTATTTTAAAAGAAGAAAATTCACTTTGACCGAATTAAATAAAAAATAATTTTAAAAAATCAAGACACTTTAAAACATTAATCTAAATAAACATTCTTTCAAAGGGAACGAAACTTTTAAAAACATTTTTTACTTACCGGACAAACAAGAATTTTTGCTTTTGAACAATCATTAGGATTTTGAAGTAAATCTATTGAAGATTTAATTTTTTCACTCAAAATTGAAAGATGTTGATAATTATTTTGTTTAATATAAACTTTACTTTCTTTTGATAAATGACTAGTTATCTAAAAATAAATGACTTTTAAAAAAACCCGTTTGAAATGTAAATTAACTAAAATATAAGTCTTTTTCTAAAATGGCCCCATCGGAAAATTAGAGGGATTGAAAAAACGAGGATTATTTTAGAGAAAAGACCGTAATGTTAATACCTATATATAGTTTATGCTTAAAAGATTTCTATTCTAATTAGGTCAGATCCTTCACCAATGTGTTAAAATTACTTTCTAACCTGTTTATCTATCAAATGTTTTTGTAAATCATTTGTTGAATAATAATTGTACAATCCTCGAAGATACATTAATTTATATATAATATTCATATGAGAATATCCTTCCTTAAGTAATTATCAGCAATTTTAAATAAGCAATTTTAAATCTTTCCCCAAAAATATTATACCGTATTTATTCTAATAAAATGCCACCCTCTAATATAATTCCACTCTAAATGTTTAAATAAAGCAAATAAATTGTGTTTTCTGATCGATTCAAGAGATATTTCGATCCAGAAAAAATACTTTGAAAAATATAATATCTAGTACTATATTAGAATAAATACATTATATTGTCTTGTGTTTATAAGCCCGTACTTGTAGTACGAGGTACGATACGAACATTTCCAAATACTGCATATTTTTATTAATTTCAATTTTCTAACAGACCTTGTTTGTTATAACATTATAATTTATTTGAGGTGCATAAAGCAAAGAAACTTTAGAAATATATTTATTCTTATGTTTATTAAAAAATAAATAAAATAATATTAGTAATAAAATTAATATAAATAATTTTTTGGACAAAATTTTTGGAAATTTTATTTTTTTCTGTTTAATATTTTTAGTAGGTATTATTTGATATTTGTGCATTTAATTTTATAATTATAATATTAATATTCTTTTTTATAAATTTTTTAAATTTCTTTATAAAAATTAAAAAGAATTTATAATTCAATTTTTTGCAACATTTCATTTGTTAAATATTTCTTGATTTAATCTCAAAAAGATTCATTCTCTATCCTTTGTTTTTCCTTTTAATTTCCTTGACTATTGCATATAGACGGGAAAAATATTTAAAAAAATTTTGTTCCAAATGGACAGGTGATCGCCGCAATAGAACTGAACACACTAACCCAATCTACTAAAATTAATATTAAATAAACTAAAAATTAATAAATTAATTAAATTAATTAAAACAGAGAATTGACCATTTTTAAAATAATATTTAAAAATTTAAAATTCAGTGATATGTATTGATAGTCATCAATATTGATAAAATGTAAAAATAAAATCTTCTGTCTAATAGCTAATGTCTGAGTATTTTAGCCAAATAAAAGATACACAAAGTTAAAGTCGAAGAACCAAAATGAATTGGTCAAGGGAATTTATTAAAAGCTTTATGTGATGATGGAAATTATGAATTTGTAAAAGATAAAGAAGGGAAAAGAAAAGAAAAAAAGGGAACAAAAATGGTTTTTTTTTTTTGAAAATATTTTAAGAAAAATAAAAAAGTAAAAGCTGAAGAAATAAAAGAAAATGTCCAAACTCCATAATTTATTTAATCACATTTAAGAAATTTTCTATTATATAGAAACTTGAGAATAAAAATCCAAACAGCCAAAAAATTAAAAAATTTTTAAAAATCCAAAGAAAAATCACAAAAAATCCTAAAAAATCATAAAAAATCCTAAAAAACCATAAAAAAATTTTAATTCCTTGTATATTTATTTTTTATTAAATTTTCAAATAATTCCTTTAATTTTCTTATGTTTAGCTATTGTAAATAATTTCCAAATGTATAAAGTGTAAATACCCCAAAATGATGTTTTTTCTTGTTTAATTTTACAAAAAATTTAAAGTTTTATTTAACTGCTAGTCAAAATGTTATACGTGTTATTGTAAATCATTCTCTGAATTGTATCAACTTGTTTAAATGTATACAGTTTATCTAAACAGAACCTTAAATTTTGCGGACGTGGTTTGTATCAAACAGCTAACAAACGACTACACAAGCAGAGCTTTTTATATGCCTCCATCCTCCATTGCGTTTTTGCCCACGCACCTCCACAAATGCACACACAAATTAAATTCAACCAATTCCTCATTGAATTTTTTGACGACCCTGTGTTGCATTATTTACTCCTGGGCTGCAACCCTAATTCGAGTTGCTTTTTAATTTTTCAATTTTGGTCGTTTTTAATTTTTCAATTTTTAAATTAATCTTCTTTTCGAGAAGTTAATTTTTGAAGTTTAACTTTTATACCTTTTGAATTTTTATTTTAAATTTTTTAACTTTATTTCTTTGTTGTTGTGAATTTTGTGAAGAAATTTAAAATTTCTTCCTTTTAAACTTTTGTTGGGGGTTTTTAGTGTTTTGTTTAGCGGGTTGCGTTTTTTGTTGTTGGGTCGATTTTTAGCCCTGCCGTGAGCCAGCATTAGCCTACACTGGTGCTCCGCATAGCACCACCACGTCCAAACAGTCAACTAACTGCCTTTTTCTTCTCTTTAAATATAGTGCTTGTGTTTATTTATATATTTTTTCGATGGGTTGTAAAATTAGTTCTGAAAGTAATCACAAGTGGAGAAAATTGATATTAGTTTTTGGAGGATATTAGTGATAGATAGGACTAATTATTAGTGCAAAACAATGCAAAATAATTTAAAAAAAAAAACATTTTTTAATCAAAATTAAAGATTTCTAATTTTCCTTATTCTCAGCAAATATTTCCTCGACTCAAAAGTCACTTTCACTTATCTCTGTTCTCACGTCAGTTAAAGTTACATAATAGAATATGTATTCTCTCATTACTAGCATTTTCTTTAAGCCTTTCGTTGGAAAGGATTGTGAAAATTAGTACAGCAGAGTCCTATTTTAGATCATTTTTTCAAATTTATTTTAATAAAGCCTCAATGAACTATATACAGTCGGTTCCGGTTTTTCATAAAACCAACGACTGCAACAAAAAAATAAATCTTCGATTCATCTGCATACATATTAGCATTTTGTTCATTTCTCTATGGGCATTTTGTCTTCCATTTCGTCTCACGGAAATTTTGTCTTTTTGATAAAACGAAATATTTCTTTTTGGGGTAGGAGACCATTGAGTCTCGCCGGTTGAGTCTCGTCCCGTTTGAGTCTCGGCCGGTTGAGTCTCGCCGATTGAGTCTCCAGCAAAAAGGGGACGTTTGAGTCTCCATGGATTAAGAATAGTAATTAAATGGGAATTCGAGGGTTAAAACGAACTGTTATGTTTCCTTTGATTAGAAATCATGGAAAAACAGTTGAATAAATCAATAAGAAAGAGAAAAGGAATGAAATAAGAAATTCAAGTAACTCCGAAATTCAAGAAATTTAAATTAAAACTTAAAAAGAAACTTCTAAATTTAATCTGAAAAAATTTTAACCTTGTAATTTAAGTTTAAAAAATTTATCAAAAAAGAAAATTGCAAAAAATCATTGTCTCATTTCACTTATTAAATTTGTGGCCTTAAAGAGGGCCGTTTGGGTTTGGTTTTTGTCTTCACAGCAGTTATTCAAGCTGTTCGGAAGCACTCCGCCTTGTGCGATAGTCACACCAGAAAGTAACTATACAATTAAAGATGGAAACTTAAGAATGAAAATAAATCCCAACCTTATTATTAAGGTTGGGATTAAATCCCAACCTTATTATTATGTTCCTCATCGTTGCGCACGGCAAGTTGTAAGTGCCGTGGGTTGATGCGAGTCTTCTCGTTGTTCCGAGCAGCATTGCCAGCCAATTCGAGAACCTCGGCCAACAGGCCAACAAAAAACGGCCAACAGGAAACTGAAGTCCGGCACGCGACGAGACATTTTTCCTCGTCCAGACATTTTTTTGATAGAAGTTGTCGATTGATAGAAGTTGTTTTCCCTTCTCTTTTATTCCAAATATTCTTTTTAACATACTTTTGACGTCCCATAAACTTTTAAATTCTAAAAATTTAAAAACTAAAAAAAAATTCCTTTTTAAAAATAAACCTTTGTGAACATTTCGTAACAATCCACGCCATAAACAAATGACAGGAAAATTGAATTCATTCGAATCTTCTATAGGAATTGGAAATTGAGAGACCCTCGTTTTTCCAAATACATCGTACACCAAAAATTAAAAGGATAGAAACCCAAAAATATAACTGGAGACTCAAACGTCCCCTTTTTGCTGGAGACTCAACCGGCGAGACTCAATCGGCGAGACTCAATGGTCCTTTACCGCTTTTGTGATAAAACGTTATTTCCAGGGTTGCCATAGTAGCAGGAAAACCTGCTATTTAGCAGGAAAAGGGACTTTTTCGCAGGAAAAAAGCAGGAAAGAAATTTGTCAGGAAAATGACAGGAAAATGGACTTTTTGGCAGGAAAAAGGCAGGTTCAAAAAATATCACTAAAATATCAATATTTAAGAACAAAATGTGATTTTCCGTGCATTTGTTGATCAAAAAATCCAAAATTTTCGCCTGCGGCACTGAAAAGAAGGATTTTTAGCGCCTTCGGCGCGCTAAAACCTCAAATTTTTTCACCTGCGTCGCTAGAAAAGTGAATGTTCCTTTAATATGGAAGCTGCAATTTTTGAAATTTTCGCCTGCGGCACTACGCGATTCTTAGGACCAGTAGAATTAAAAATTCGCCTTTGTTACAAAAAATAAGACTTATAGACAAAAAAGTTAAATTAATAAATTCTCTTGTTCCTATAAAATGTAATCCCTATTTTGATTGTTCCCACGCTTATGATTCCTTTCCGATTCAAATTGATCAAACAGTTTAAATCGAGTGAGAAATAGCCTTGTACGCATTTTTACGTTATTTTTTAGTCGTCAGGTAAATGCCAGGTTTTTTGTCGCAAATTGTCAGGTAAAAGCAGGTTTTTTCGTTCCCGGGACAGGTTTTGGTGTTTTGGAGATTGCATCCCTGGTTATTTCATTAAACAAATCTTACATTTTATCTAAGCGAATTACAGAGGACAAAGATCTTTCATCATTTCGTGTGACATGCGGTGTTTCATAGAAAAACTCGGTCAAAGGACGAACATAAAAATCGATGGAATTGTGCTTTCTCTTTAATTTTTTTAATACACCTTACTGGAGAGAACAAGTGTTGACAGCCTTTGCAATGGCGACAGTTTTCATTAAATTTTATGTATACTTCATTTTTTACTCTACTGGTTTAGAATTTATCAGTTTTCGAAACTCGATAAATTTTGAAGTAAATCCTTCCCTTTTTATTTCATTTTAATCTAAAACCTCTTCGCGTTCTTTCACCTACGGATTGCTTAACTTTCCTCTCTCTTACTTAGAAATAAAAAATCAATTTTAGAAGGTTTGTTGGTTTCCAAGACACTTTACATATTTTTTAGTTACTAACTTTCCCTCTATTCACACGAATGTATTAACATAAACGTAGCTTTGCATTTTGCGCAAGCCTTCAAGTTCTATTGAGATTTATTTTACTATTTTTATTACAACATTTGTATACATATTTTACAATTGGTTTTGATGATTCATCTTTTATGTTTTTCGAAAGTAAAATAGATATTACAGTCCTATTTTGTTTAATATTCATTTGAATACTTTTTACATTTTCTCTTCTATAAATTTTATTTTTTTCACGATATTTTTTAAACATTTTTAGAGTAAAGTCTTAAAGACTAATCAAACGTTACTTTCTGAATTATTTGACTTCAAAAAAAATGGGAAAGCAAACAGTCAATTCAACAACTCGTCAGCCACTCAACGGTGGACTTGGAGGTGGCCGTCCTCATCAAAGAATTCGTATTGGATTTTCTGATTTGGAGCCGTTATGGAATGCTGAAGATGAGAAATACAAAGTTTTTTGTCGCTCAGTTCATGTCTCAAAAGCTGCTTTGTATGTTAGCTATGTTCAATTGGTTGCGAGCTTTATGTTTTCGATTTTCTTCGCTTACAATTATATGATGGTATTTTTTATATTAATTGTAATAAAATAAAATTGTGGAAGGTTCAAACTTGACTTCTATTTTATTTAACATCTTAGGGGTTTTTTGCCGGTTTTGACGGGATTAATTATCTAGAGGTTTATATTTGTGAGATCAAAATTGTTGATTTTAAATCTCAAATATTTAGATCGCCAGTGTACAAACACCTTCAGCTGATTCTTGGGTTGAAACATTCAACAATCGCTATATGTGTATGTTTTAAATATTTTTTGATTTATATTTGTTTTTTTTAATAGCTCAATTAATGATGGCCGTTACTTTGCATGTTTTGCTTCTTGTTGTGCTTATCCATGGAATTAAAACTGCACGAAAATCATTGCTTATGCCATATATTGTTTATGCTGCAATTACTGTGCTTACTGGACTTGTTGGGGTAAATTACTGTTTTTTAGATTTTAGTGGAGATTTTGAGAGCTTGTTCTTAGGTTTATGTTTGTCAAAATACCTTCTCTATTAAAATCTTACAGAAATTACAAAATTTTCTTATTTAGGTTGTTAACGATATTTTCTACCTTGACTCGCATATTATGCAAGATGGAGGAACAAATTCTATGGTTAGAAGGTTTGTTTATTTTTTAAGATTTTTTCATCGAATTTAATTTTTTAGTCAACTCCGTCGCCACTTGTTCGGAACAATAGTTCAGGCTTGGTTTCTTTCCATCATTTGGCGTTGTTATGGCTATCTTGGAGATAAGAAGGTTGCTCGTCAAATCCGCGATCAAATGTGCAGCACAGCCAGCGCTTTCCGCTATCCCGAGAATTTGATGTGCAGTGGATATGCTCTTATGCAACAACCACCTCCTTATGTTGTTAGTAATTTTTATAAATTTTATATTTTTAATAACATTTAGGACACTGTAATGAGCCCATCCGCAACAATTCCACCTCCCGTTTATATTGGACCGATTGGCAGTGGAATTGAAAAGCCTATCACTAAATCACCTGGTCGGATTATCACCACAACTACTGAACTTGCGACTGAGGCTAAAGAGGAAGGGGAGAAGTGAATTGAATGAAAAGATGAGATTTAAATGATAAAGATGTTTGATTTTAAGTAAAAAAATTTTTTGTTGATCAGGTCTTTTAAATTTATCCTCCAAATATCTGGGAGGACTCGTTTGTATTTCTTAACGTTTAGATTAGGGTTTTTTGGACGAACTTTTTTGTTCAATTTTTATTCCCCGTAGTAGAAAAGTGATAGATCCTACTCGCTTTTTTGACCTTTTTTAAATAACAACCCTAATCTAGATTTTGACTGATCACATCTTTTATCTCGTTTGTATTTAAAAAGACAAATTCCCAATCCGTTAAAATCCCCTCCCTATATATTCAAAAATTGTTTTTTCTTCTATTTTAGCTTATAAATGGACAATCCTAAAGAAATTATTTTAATGGATAAAAAATTTAAATTATTACAAACAAATTAATTTTTAGAGATGTACATTGAAAGAATTTTTTTCGGAATGTCCAAACAAAACTTTAAAATCCCAATTTTTATTTTAAACTTTTCTTTAAATGATATCGATATCTTACATTCGCTGATTTACATCCCCTACTATATATCTTTAAATCTTTTTTTCGACAATTACATATATAAAATTTTGAATAAATTTGTAAAAATGATTTTTACTTTTACTATAATTGTCATTTTTTTGCAAAATATATTTTAATTATGTACATAGAATTTAGTTATAGTATACATATGTATTTTAATTAAATGTTTGTGATCTTTAAATATTAATTAATTTTAACATTACCTAAATGTTTTAGGAGTTTTGGTTTTTTTGTCTATTAATACATTGACTAATATTCCTTTGTTTCCTTTTTTCTCCTCACCTTCCTAGCTTTTTATATTTTTTTTCAATTAAATTTTTCATTTAGAATATTAAAGATTTATTTAAAAAAATTCCAAATGATTTCTAGAATCGGATGGGTACGCAATCTTAGTAAGTTTAATGTTTATTTTTACATTTATAAGATAAAAATTTTAAGGGTCTAAATCCAATTTTATACCGCTCCTTAGCCAATCAATGAGAGGTCAGGCAACATCTGGAGCAGCACCAGCCACTGCTACTAAAACCGAAGCTCCTCGACCACCTCCTGTAACAACCTCAACAGCAAAACAACCATTGAATGTCAAAACACAAGGTTTTGGAATTTTCATATTTTTTAAAGGAAATTGATCTCTTTTAGTTGGTGACTCTGTTACATGGAATATAAAGGGAAATGGAATTGCTGTTGTAAAGATTGATTGTCCGGGCGAGAAGGTTTTTTCAAATATTTTCTTTTCTAAATTTATTAAAAAGGTAAATTCACTGAATGAGGCTGTCTCCAAGGACCTAACAGCTGCTTTTAATGCTATAGAGCAAAATCCTTCTGTCCGAGGCGTTGTACTGATTTCCGGCAAACCAAACGTATTTTTATTTTTTTCAGAATTTTATTTTTAATTTCCTTATTAGAATTTTATCGCCGGTGCAGACATTCGAATGTTAGAAAAATGTAAATCCGCTTCAGAAGCTGCAAAGATTTCAAGCGACGCAAAAGTGCAATTTGACAAATTAGAAAATAGCAAAAAACCGGTTTTTTATATTTTATTAAATTTGTTTAAAAATATTCTTTAAAAGATTGTTGCCGCAATTATGGGTCCTTGTATGGGTGGAGGTCTTGAATTAGCAATGGCCTGTCATTATCGAATTGCTGTAGATTCACCAAAAACTCAATTGGCTTTGCCTGAAGTGATGTTAGGTTTATTGCCTGGTGCTGGTGGTACTCAACGTCTTCCTAAGCTTGTTGATATTCAAACTGCTTTGCAAATGATGCTTACAGGTTTTTTTGGTTTAAAGTGATTTTATGCGAAAAATAATTTCAAGGCAAAGTTCTTCGTCCTAATAAAGCCAAAAAACTGGGTCTAGTTGACCATTTGGTACAACCTATTGGCCCTGGTCTTACCGATCCTTTAACTGGAACACATCGTTATTTGGAAGAGGTGGCCGTCCAAACATGTGAACAATTAGCTGATGGTTCTCTTAAAGTGATTAAAAACAAACCTTTTGTTCAACAGGTTTTTTGTAAATATTTTTGAAATTAATTCTAAAAATTCAGTTGACAAATCTGTTACTTACAAGTCGTCCACTTATCGATTCTTTACTTGTTCGAAAGGCAAAAGAAACGGTGATGAAGCAAACACATGGGAATTACCCTGCGCCTTTGAAAATTCTGGAGGTTGTTCGGAATGGATTGATTGATGGACCACAAGTTGGTTACGAACAGGAAACTCAGGTTTTATTTAAAATTTTTGTTTTTGATAACATTACAGTCATTTGGCGAACTTTCTCAAACCAAACAATCAGCAGCTTTAGTTGGTCTCTACTGGGGTCGAACAGAATGTCAAAAAGACAAATATGGAGACGCTAAGAAATGCGAGTATGTTTATATATTTTAAAATAAATATTTTTTGTATTTTGTTTTTAGACGATTAGGAGTGATTGGTGCTGGTCTTATGGGTGCTGGAATTGCAAATGTTAGCATTGACCAAGGAATTGAAACTGTTAATTTTAGTTAACATTTTCTTTTACATAATTTATTTTATTTAGGTCCTTATAGACACGAATCAAGAAGCATTAAATCGTGGTCTCAAACAAATTACTACTCAAATGGAAGGCCAACTCAAAAAGAAGAAATTTACTTCAGCAGAGCACACTCGTTATTTGTCCTCATTAAAACCTGTTTTGAATGACTATAGCCATTTGAAAAATTCGGATGTTGTTATTGAGGCTGTTTTTGAGGATCTTGGATTGAAACATAAAATTATTCAAAAACTTGAAGAGAATGTCCCAGAACATTGTGTTATTGCTACAAATACTTCAGCTCTTCCCATCAAGGATATTGCTTCTGTTAGTAAACGACCTGAAAGAATCATCGGCATGCACTATGTAAATATTTTTTGAAAGTTTTCTTTAATAAAACCTTGTTAGTAAATGAAACGAAAAAAGTAGAAAATATTTTAAAAAACAAACTTTTTAAGTTTTCACCTGTTGATAAAATGCAACTTTTGGAAATAATTACTTCAGAAAAGACATCAAAAGAAACCTTGGCTGTCGCAGCAAAACTTGGACTTGCACAGAAAAAGTTAATTGTCGTTGTTAAGGTTTTTCTTACTTTCAAAGAAAAATTTTCAAATAATTTTTATAGGACTGTCCCGGTTTTTTCGTTGTTCGTTGTATAAGTCCAATGTTGAGTGAAGTGATGCGTCTTCTTCAAGAAGGTTTAACTCCAACAGAGGTAATTAAGTTTTTTATCTTCTGAAAATGAAAATCTTATTAAGGCAGATAAAATTACCAATCAATTTGGATTTCCTGTTGGAATGGCTACTTTAGCTGACGAAGTATTTTATTTATAAATTAAATTAATTTTTCAAAAATTTTTTAAAGGTAGGCCTTGATGTTGGTGATCACGTTGCTTCATTTTTGAGTAAAGCACTCGGACCCCGTGTCCAAGGAGGATCCTCACAAATGTTACAAGATATGGTCCAAGCTGGATTTAAAGGCAAAAAGAGTGGAGCTGGTTAGTTTTTTCTTAATCATTTTTGGACTTTTCAAAATATAAATTAAAGGTATTTATGACTACAATCCTCAATCAAATAATCCACTTTTAAAATATGGGATTGGAAAAGCACCAAAGAAAGTTGTCAATGAGAAGGCTGTTGAAATACTTAAACGTTATTCTTTAACTCCACCAACCGGGGCCTCTTCTGTTGAAGATCAACAATTACGTGTTGTTTGTCGTTTTGTGAATGAAGCAATAATTTGTCTTGAAGAGGGAATAATTTCTGCACCGGTTAATTTCTTTTAAAGTGGAATTTTGAGCCACCTTTTCTAATTCCGGGCTGAGTCTATTTTCCACTTAATTTTTTAAATTTCTTTTAAAATAAAAATAATTTTCTTTTCATAATTTAGTCTGACGGAGATATTGCCAGCGTTTTTGGTGTTGGTTTTCCACCATTCTGGGGTGGCCCATTTCGCTTTGTTGACCTTTATGGTGCTGACAAATTAGTTAAGAAAATGGAAAAATATGCAAGTATTTATCCAAGTGTTCAATTTCAGCCTTGCCAATTACTTTTAGGTTAGAAATTTAATTTATTTAATAATAAGTTAAAATTTTTTAATTTTTAGATCATGCAAAAACGGGCAAAAAGTTTTATGAAAAACGACAATAAAAAAAGAGGCAACGAATTATTCTTCAAAAGTTTTTAATATAAATTCTATTTGTGTGGTTATTGCATTGAAATCTGGCTCAAAGAAATAGAAATAAATATTTTTTAAAGGTTTGTATGATATTTAAAAGTAGTGGAAATATTTTGTTATTTAACGTTAAAAATTGTTCTCCCTATATATTCACAGACTGCTTTCATGTTAATATATATATATAATTAAATAATTAGTTGGCATTTTTGTTAAACTATCAATGAAATATATATTTTATGAATATTAAGAGCAAAAAGGGCAAATGTTTAAAAAATAGAAAAAAAAATTTTTTTAAGAAATTTTCTTTATTTTCGAGTATTTTTAGAATTTTTTCAATTTAAAATTAAAGATTTAAATTTATTTAAATATTTTATTGATATTTTAAATTTTATTTGTTAGTTGATTTTACCTCTTATAAATTACTATATTTAGTTGCTAGGGTTGCCTAATTGTGAATATTGGCTATCCTTGGTTTAAAATATATTTTGTTAGCTATTTTGTTACAAATAAATTGATATTATTTTATTATTTATTTTGTTTACTTTTTTTTTTGTTTAAATTTTCAAAAAATATTTTTCAATTAAATATATTCTTTTAATAATTTTTATAGTTTTTTTTAATTAATTCAATGCGTCTAGAAAAGTGTTGGTTTTGTTCTTCAACAATTTGGCCAGGTCATGGCATTCAATTTGCACGAAATGATGGCACGGTTTGTTTTTAATTTTTGTATTTTTTCTGATTATTTTTTATGATTTTTGTTATTTATTTTTGAATATCTTTATTTTGTAAATTCCAAGTCCATCTACCTAGCTAATTCAGTATTTTGAAACATCAAATGTAGGTTTATTACTAGTGATTAAGAGAATGCGGGATATTCAATAAATCGATAACGTTCTGTTTTATCAAGGAAATTCTTTTTTTTTTCTTTAAAAATTAAACGAATATTTTTTTAATTTCTTTAAATTTTAGATTTTTAAATTTTGTCGTTCAAAATGCAACAAATTATTCAAAAAGAAGAAGAATCCACGCAAATTAAAATGGACAAAAGCTTCGAGGCGATTGCGTGGAAAGGTTTCTAATTTTAAATTTATCTTTTTAAAATTATTTTAATTTAAAGGAATTAGTTAATGATTCAGTCCAAGCACTCGAACAAAAAAGAAATGAGCCGGTGAAATATGACAGAAATTTGTGGAATGAAGCCGGTTTTTTGGAAATTTATTTTTAAAAATATTTTTTTAAATAATTTTAGTTGAGGCAATGAAACAAATTCATGAAATTAGACATCGTCGTTATGGTCAATTAATTAAAAATAAATTAAAACCTGGACAGTTACGACAAAAACAAGCAATGATTAAAAAAGCAAAGACTCGAATGCATTTAATTAGGTTTGTTTTTAAAAAAAACATTTTTTAAAAGGGAATTGAAAATAAAATTTAATTTTTTGTTCTAAAATATATTCTTTGGAAACTCCTATATTATTTAATTAATTCAATTGATTTATTTTTGTTTAGATTTTATATTAGAAAAAATATGATTAAACTTTTATTTTAAAATTAAAAATTAATTTTGATTTTATAACTCCAAGGGTAAAAAATCACTTGTTGATGGCCATCAAAATTAATTAGAATAATTTTTAGAATTATTTTTCATTTAATAATTTTTTTGATAAAAAAAGAATATATAAGAACATTATCATTAAAAAAACTTTTCCATACACTAACTATATCTCTAATTATTTTTAATTAATTTAAAAAATTTAAATCGAAAAATATATTTAATAATTAATAATTAAGATCACCATTTGCTAATGATGTAAAAGATGAAGATGAACAAATGGAAATGGAATATAAAGAAGAAAGTGATATTGAAGGTGATATTATTGAAATTAAAGAGGAGAATGTTGGAGAAGAAAAAGTTTTAAAAAAGAAATTAAATAAAAATAAAGAAGTGCCAGAAGCACAAACAATTATGTTGGTTGAGACTATTGAAGATGATAATTGAAATTTTAAAAATATTTAAAAATATTATTGAATTTTAATTATGTTTTTTTAAATTTTTGTTTTGATAAATAAAAAAAAAGATAATTTTTTAAATTAAAAGTTTTAGTAGATCTGCCCTAAATTAATTAAATTCTTAATCATTTAGAATAATAAAAACATACACACCTGGTCACTATATAAAATGAAAAGTCAATAATAAAAACAAATACTTGAACAAAACATATATTTAATGTTTAATTTGTAATTTACTCCTTTTTTGAAGTATTCACACATGTTTATGGAAAAAAAGTTTTATTTGTTTAAACAAAACTAGAAATAAAAAATTTTTCTATTTTTATTCCTTTTGACCTTTTATAGAAAAACAAATGATAAATTCTATAAAATATGAAATAATGCTTTTTTACGAAAAATTTATTTAAAAACTATTATTTTAAAATTACAGTATATTCTATTTTTTTTTCTTTTGGCGGAAAAAATGAATGAATTAAGGAAAATTATTGTTTAGGCGCATGCCAATAACTTTGCCAGATTAGCAGCTAGAGCCACGAAATTTTTTTACATGGGAATCCCCATTGGGGTAAATTATTCAATTAAAAGATATATGTAAAGCTGGCATTTGACCTTTTCTACTATAACTTTAAAAATCTGGAATCAGAAAATTAAAGAACATTTAGATAACTTCTAAAACATCTACTATGTGGAATTTTATTGGTATAAGTTTCAATTTCGATGCTTTATATGCTTGCGCCTAAACGTCTTCCTTCAAGAATATGAAGGGGCGGGAACTCGTTTCTTTAATGTGCCACAATGTTGTTAAGGAAATAGAATTGTGAGGGTTTTATCTAAAACAAGAGTGAATGAATGAATGGAGAATGCTTTCTTGAAGAGAAGGGGATAGAAGACAGTTACTATTTAATTTATTTTTTTTCTTGAAGGGCATTTTTGGTTGTCGAGAATATTGTTAGTGGTTTGCGTGCCATTTTCTCTTTTTGAAATTACCAATAAAATGAAAAGAGAGAATTTCTTTATATGTTTGCGTGCTTATAACAAGTTAAATAATTTTCTCTAAATAAATATATTACACGCGATTAAACTTTTCTGATTAAAATTAAAATCTTTGAAATCAATTTAAAAGTACAGTTGACACCTTTAATAAAGAGATCCTAAGGGAATGACCGATAGAAATAGTGTTATAAGTAGGGATCGGATTTTTAGGTTACAACCTTTAAATTATTTGTCAATTTTAATAATTTTTTGCCTTTTTTCCTCCTATGTCGACCTTTTTTTGCAACCTATATTTGTGTTTTAGTCACCTATTTTGGTGTTTTTTTCGACCTACTTAGGTACCTATTTTAAGGTTTTTGCAACCTAAATATCCGATCCCTAGTTATAAGAATAGGTAGAAATTATTTTCAATTATTTTATGAGAAATTTCCAGATGCTGATTGATGGCTTTATAACCGACTTTATATCTTTGTCGTATAACCGGAAGTATAATATAAATTTATTTTTCAAATCCCCACTATTTTAAACTCCTTTGATTAACGATTAACTATCTTAATTAAAGTTTTAAATTCTAATTGCGGTTAAATTCCGTTATAATCCTACCTCACATAAATGGACAATAGGTGTGGTTTTATAACAAAGTAGGTGTGATATAACGAGAGTTATTAAAATCACCAACTAGTTTATCCCAAAAGAATTAATTTTAATAAATATATTTTTATTTATTTTATTAAAAAATATTAAAAACTTTATAGCTTATAGCACGCAATTTATTTTAAACGAAGGAACAAATAAATAGGTACAATAAATACAACAATTGAAAAAAAATATTTTTTAAATTATAAGTCTGGTTTTGAAAAAGGACATTTATTTATTATTTTTTTGTCATTTGATTTTATCACGAAATTTTAATAATTATTTTTAAATTCTTAAGCAACTTTCAGATTATTTCAAATAATAAATATTATTTAAAAAATCAGAGGTTTTCATTAGGTATTGTCTTGGGTATTGTCTCTTCTCATGTACGCAACAAAACGAAGACAACGAAATTTTAAACGGTAAATTTTGTGATAATTAATATTTAAACAATTCTTTACAAACTAATAATAGAAAGATTTGATTGTAAGAGACGGGTCTTGTACATAAAAAATTCGAAAACCTCAATTAAATTTTTGACACCCTCCTCTGGGCCGGTATCATAAAAACAAGTTAGGGGTTAAGCAGAGAATTAAGTGGACCACAACTTGCTTCTACTGAAGCTTAATTTTAGTATAATTCGTTTCTTATTTACAATCTGTGTCGATTGATAAATGTGTCGATTGATATTCAATAAATTATAGAAGCAAAGTTGTGGTCCAATGATTTTCTGGTTACCCCCACTTTGTATATCGCCCTGGTAAATATTATAATTAGAAGAGAAAGAATATTTACAAATAACTTTAATAAATTATTTTTTTAAAAATATTACCATAAGGACTAATTTCCGAATACCACTGGAAAGATAATC
>ABLG01000718.1:0-25734 GCA_000172435.1 Meloidogyne hapla
CAAAATAACAGGATTACAGGACAGGATCCGGTACTTTTCTGTTATCCCGCCCCCCTCCCTATTTGAGTCTCAAAAATAATCCCTTCCTTCCTGTCAATCAAAAAGTAAGAGACTCCTTTTCCTGTCAATCAAAAGGAAATGAGAAAGAATTATGGAATAAACGTAAATAATTAACAATATTTAGTACTATTTTCAAATTTTAAAAATTGATTTTTGGGGTTTGTAAAGATACTTCTGCATTTCGGAACCTAAGGCCAGTTGGTCTTGGTACATGCGTCAGCCTATTCATTCAAATTTTGCCCAAAATTTGAATGAATAGGGTGACGCATGTAACAGAACCAACTGTCCCTAGGTCCTGAAATGCGGAGTAGCTTACTGACAATGAAACCAGAAAAAAGTTTTTGGAGAGATACATAATTTTAAATAAAAATTGAAGTTTGACCATTATGAGTTCATAATTCCTTTTGATTGACAGGAAAAGGAGTCTCTTACTTTTTGATTGACAGGAAGGAAGGGATTATTTTTGAGACTCAAATAGGGAGGGGGGGCGGGATAACAGAAAAGTACCCAGGATCCTGCAAAATCCTGTGCAGGATCCTGTCCTGTGCCGCACTCTATTGTGTATGATTATTAGTGTTCAGCGGTATCGGGATCCCGACCCAAAATCGGTATCGGGATTTTAGAATATTGAAACCGATCCCGATCCCGAGTCGGGATCGGGATTGGTCAAAATCGGGATTCCCCATTTTTTTGCCGAAACCGATACCGGTCGGTTTCGGGATTGAGAAATCGGTATCGGGATTTTTGAAAATTTTTAAAAAAAATTTAAAAAATAAAAATCTTATTTTACAAATATTTATTTAACAAATAAAAAACCAAATAATTATTCATCATTAAAATCATCCGTTTCAATAAAAGAAAAATCATCTTCTTCAGCCGACGGAGCTAATAAAATTTTATTCAAATTAGCCTTTATTACCAATATTTTGTCTGCCATCGAAGCAGAAAAGCCTTAAAATCAAAATTGATTTCTAATATTGATAATGATATATTTAACCTGTTTCTTAATGTGTCAGCATACAACAAACCAGCCTTTGAGAACAGCCGTTCACTGGAGATGGAGGTAGCTGGAATGGAATGAACAATCCTTGCCAAACGAAGTAGATCTGGGAACTGCCCACCTTGTCTATTCCACCATTCAAATATATCTGTGTCAATAGTAGTTCTTTCAATTACTCGAAAGCTTGCCAATTGTACTTCAATTCGAGCAGTAAGTGTTGACACTACAGGTGTAGAAGATGTAGGACGTTGAAAAATGTCATCTAAGTTAATAATTAAATAATTTTAATTAAATGAATTAAATAATACAATGAAGGCTCTCCTTGCTGTTCTCACTCAAACTTTCAAAGTCCAGATTTTCACGCATTTCGGAATCAACCTCAAGTTGATTTATTTGTTGATCTTCAGCTTCGTCAGTTAACAATAAATTTTAATTCATAAGTACAGCTTCGTCAGTTAATTAAAATAAAAAACCTTTATTGACAAATTGTATCAAATCTTCAACCACAAATCCACAATGCGTTTTGTTAAAAATCAATTCATCGAAAGCATAACGAGGGTCAAGTAACGAAGAAATCCTAAGAATTTTATTATCGACCAATTTCTTGACTCTGTCATTAATAGAATCCGAAAGCTTTGAGTGAATTCACGCAAACATTCAGAAAATTTGTCGTTTTGACGAAAAAATTCCCTAATACGCTTTAATATTGGGAGTACTTCAGATGCCGTCGAAGTTTCCTTTGAAAACTAAAATATATTGTTTAAAAATATTATATTCCAAAACAAACTCTGAGTATGACATTATTAAATACCTCTATATATAGGACAAACTTGTCTAATTAACTCAAAATCTTTAGAAATTGTTAATTTTTTAAGTCCCCTTTCCATTTCCATAGATAATAATGCTTATTTCTTGAATTCACTGTGATGTTTTGTTCTCAAATGTGTCCATAGACCACGTGTAGAGCCTTGGTTACGAATAAGTTGTTTGTTGCATAATTTGCATTTCGCTTTATTATCTAATTTATAAAAATATGTCCATACATTAGACATTGTGAACTCATAAAACCTGAAACAAATAAAAATTACGATCAAAATATAATAAATTTTACATTAAAAAACCATTCATAAAAAAGTCGGGATCGGTATATCCCGAATCGAAAATCGGTATCGGGGGGTCAGGATCGGGATTGAAAAAAGTCGGGGAAATACCGCCCGATCCCGACCGGGATCCCGATACCGCTGAACCCTAATGATTATATAAAAATGATAGTATAAAAGCCAGTTTCTAATAAGAGAATTTATTGTTAGTTGTTTAAATATTTTATAGTTTCTGTATACTATGCTACAAAATATTACAATATTGTCGGTAAGAAAGGTGCAGTTATTGGTTCAATCAACCCATGGGTTGAAAGCATGTGTTTGGCAAATGGTGCAAGTAAAATTGTTACTATTGATTATCAACATATTAAAATAGGACATAAAGACATTATCTATCTAGATGCTTTTGATCTTGTAAAGGCAAGAGAAATGTATGTTTGGATTGTTCAATTTGTACAAGGATGCAGAAACCTTTACACAGGGGATTTAAAAAAAAGATCCTCTAGTATGAGAATCGTTAATTAATGGAGATAAATAGAGAGGTCCAAGACCGAAAATTTTCCAAGACTCAAGACATGACTCACTCCAAGACTGAAAAACCCAAGAAAAGTATTTAATAAAGACTCAAGACCACTTTTGACGTCTCTAGAGAAAGTAATCACTGAAAAATGAGAATTGAAAATATTTTTTAGATATTTTGATACCTTCGACTTTATTGCTAGTTTTTCAAGTATTGAACATTCAGGTCTGGGGCGATATGGTGACCCTATTGATCCAATGGGTGATATTAGAGAAATGCAGAAGCTAGGTTGTATTTTAAAGCCAGGAGGGCTTTTTTTCCTTGGTATTCCTGTTGGACAAGATGATGTTGGTTATAATTGTCATAGAACATATGGAAGAATTAGATTACCTCTAATGTTTGCTGGTATTTTTCAGATTATTTATTTTTCTAATATATGTAATACATCTCGTTTTATTTAAAAATATTAAGGAATATTAATGTTAAAAATATGTTAACTTTTCAGGATTTAAACTATTGAATATATTTTATATGCAACCAAAACCAATTGAATTGAAAGTTGAAGTATTAGAAGATAATCATGGTGGCGATCTAGTATCTAATGTTACACATTTTGTTTTTGTACTTGAAAAAGTAAAGTGATTAAATTTATAATTTCATTAAAAATAAGAGAATGTCGATATTGAGGTATAATCTTGATAGTTCAATTAAGAAAGAAATGCAAAAATAATAAAGAAATACAATATGCATGAAAAAATCCAAAAAATTAATTTTTTAATTAAGTCATAAATATGAAAAAAATCAAAATATAGCTGACTTACATTAATTATATTTTAAATTTTCAAAAAATACAAATTTGTCTCAATATAAAAAATTTCCCGCGAGAATTTTTGTCAATTTCATTTAACCTGTGAAATTATTTAGAAAACATTTTAGCAAAAATTTACGCAGAAAACATTAAAATATGCATGAATTTTACTTGAAATATGTGTAAAGATACAAACATTTGAGAAATCTTCTGGATTTTTCCTTACATTCTAAAAGGAAATTGATAGTTCAGTAAAATTTTTTGCTAAAATAAAGCAATCAGCACAAGAATTTTTCAACGCAAATTTTGTTGACAAAGTTAACAAAAAACACTCTATATAAAGCTCCATAACTTTCTGTTTTTAAAAGTGCAAATCTATTGTTACGAATAAACATATCGAAGTTGTGAAAAAATCGCTGTCGCAAGAATAAATTTGCAAGTGCTGGGAAATGATGGAATTCAATATTCATTTGGCAAAGTGTTATTGGAAGTTGATCGTATTGTTCTGAAAAAGGGTTATTTTCAAATGCTTTGAATTTATTAAGAGTATTTTAAAATTCTGTAAATATTTAAATTTACATTATAAAATTGAAAAATGGCGTTTGGAGGCCAGTTAAGATCGGCATTTAAGTATTATCATTTCACAGGTTTATCTTTCCATGTATTGTACCATGCAATATTATTTTATCGTTGCTCGACTTTTGGGGAACCCCGATCTTGGTCCAATTTTGGTAACTCCGAACCTGTCCCGACTCTATGTATAAAAATTTATATAAATAGAATAAATGTATGGAAAGATAAATTTCCATATACTAATACGCAAATAACGAATAATTTCTGATAAAAATCCTTCATACATACAAAAAATAACAACCTGCAAGAAGTTGAAAAATAGTAAATTCACTTCCTTCAACATCAATAGTAAGCAGATCAATTACAGATTCGCTATTATAGTATAAGAAGAAATCAAAAAAACCAATCGGTGGTTCGTCCAATTGTTTGTTGAATTCTATACCTTCACCTATAAAAGACTATTAGTAACTGTACTTTTAATTACTTTGACGGGAACAGGATCCCACAAAAAATGCAATCATTATTTTGGATTGAAACATGAATTCGATTCTGAAAGTCCTGCTTCAACCTTCAGAATCGAAGTGGACATCACTGGTAAATTCTACCTTTTCCATATAGATTTGCCTTCATATCTGCAGTGTAGGTATCTTCGGCTCCAATTGCCCTTTTAATAAAAGTCCCGTTCAATTTGTTCTCTACCAAATCAGCATTAATATCTGAATCTGGGTCTAGCGCTAGGAATTTACAGTGAGGATAAGAATTTTTAAGTTCCATTTCAGCTTGCACAGTATGGCCGACTCCTGTAAAATTAAGGCTTTATTCCAGTTCTATACCTTTTTTACCGAGTGGTATCCGTTTCGGGATTCGTCTCGATATCTGTTCAGAAAGGTCAGCGTTCTTTACACCAAATAAAATGGCATTTTTTGTTAAAATTAGGAGAAAAAAGTTCGGAAATCTATTCTATCAGGATATAAAACCAAAATTTTCCCCTAGTGCGGAACTAGGTTGGGGATATTTTATCCCCAACTTTTATTATTATTACAACTTTAATAATAATTAACAACTTTAATTTAATAATGAAATCTAAAAATTTTCGCCTGCAGCTGATAAATACTCGACTTTTTCTCAGAAAATCAATACTATTGTCGAATAACTCGATGCTAAAAAATACTTTGAAAAATAGATAAAATAATAGGAAAAAATATTTAAAAAATATTTCAAAGAACTTCTTTTACTAAAAATTTTTACCCAATGTAACAACCATACAACCAAAGCTTTTAGTAGTAGAATTTTTGAATTTTAAGAAATATTTAACTTCAGTAGGTTCGGCTTGTAATTTAAGTATTTCAAGAGTATTAAATTGTTCTCCCCAGATTCCCTGAATTATAAATTATGAGAAACATTTAAGGGAAATTGCAATTAAATACGGTAGTGGATATTATGGTTGGACCAGGGACAGGATAGGGATTTCCGGTCCCAGTAACTGTTTTTTGGACTTCCGGGAAGGCTCAGTATTCGACCCCGAAACCGGCCCGGATCGTGTAAGGTCTTTGAAAACACAATACAATGCTAAATTTTGCCGTTATGGTAGTGAATTAAGAAATTAATAAACATTGAAGTGGCCTGGTAGATTTTCCAATGTTGCTTCGTAGTTTGTTACGTTAGTTTTATGATCACGAACCATGACAATTCCTTGTCTTTGACGTTTTAATGCATCCAAAAATTTTGTTGTTTGATTTAAACAAATCAGTTGTTTCTCTTTTGGTTGGTTTTGATTTCCACCGAAAAAACGTACCAAAATTGCTAGCAAAAGAAAAGCTGCTAGCAAAAGAAAAACTTCGTTTCTTAATGTACGCATTTTTATTCTAAAAATTAGAATATTCAGAAAAATTATTCAGGAAAGGTTGGTTAAATCTTATTGAATTTTATCACTGGAAAGTGAGTCATTTTGATTTAGGGCAGAAATATTTTGGACAACTGGACAATGAAAAGTCAATGCAGCAATAAATATATTGATTTTTGTGGAAAAATACGGAAAATTTAAAAAATTTTCACCTGTGAAGATAAAAAATTATTTTAGTAATGCCGCATTTTTCCGCATATTTTCCACATTTTTGTGGAAAATTTGTTGTTTTTCCGCGTTTTGGTGTTTTGGAGAAAGCCACCCGGCTATAAATATAATTTTATGTTGCAATTTTTATATACATAT
Source organism: Meloidogyne hapla (assembly GCA_000172435.1). Lineage (NCBI taxonomy): Eukaryota > Metazoa > Nematoda > Chromadorea > Rhabditida > Meloidogynidae > Meloidogyne > Meloidogyne hapla. The sequence continues at coordinate 6,271 of ABLG01000718.1, forward strand.
TATCTACTGATAGAATCTTTTTGATATATAATTAAGAATACCCCATTTACAATGAAAGAAAAATAAAGGATTTAATTTAAAATCTTTAAATGAACGGAATATTTGTTATTTAATGGAAAATATATAACTAGATATTTATTAATTTTACGATTTAATCTTTAATTTGCTAAGAAATTTTTTAAATTAGTACGATCATTCAAGAAAGTTGATTGGACAAGAAGTAAGTTCTAAAGATAATACTAGTTTTTAAGTTTAAATTTTATAAATTGTTTTTTTAATTATTTTCTTCCTTTAAATTAGTTTTTTTTATTTTACCCCTATAAAAAATTATTTTAATAGGTATTCTTATAATATTCGAAGTCGAAAGGAACTAACTCAAATTATGACTTTCAAGTGATTTAAAAATATTTCTGATGATTTTAAAATAAACTAAAACAAAAAAATAAAACAAAAAACGAGATTCTCCTGCAGTGGTCTCTCCAGCATTGGTGAAAAATGAAAAAATAAAGCCTATTCATAATTTACTAGAATTAAAATAATTTTTTAGCGGTAAAATCAAAAAAAAAAATAATTTAAAAAACCAATTTATAAAATTTAAACTTAAAAAATAGTAAAAAGAAAATATTCGGAATCGAAAAGAATCTTGAAAAAGATATAGTCGGCAACGCTAAAACTGCACCAAAATTGTTCATGTAAATACTCTATATAAAATTAACTATATACTAGAGAATAAATATGACCAAATAAATATGGCCAATTTGGCATTTTGGAGGGCCATAACTCGGTCCGCTTTAAAAATTATTTCTATGCCTGCCAACCCTACTAGCATGGAAAAAATTTTATATTTTGTTTAATTTGTCTATTAAACGGAATATAAAATTTCTCCCATGTTTAGGGGGTCCCGAAAGCCTGGTAAATTTTGGCTCGAAAGCCCTTAATGCCCTGACGCTAGAATGAAAAAGGCCTGAACAAGGGCTGAACGAGAAAAAGACACCCGGGAGTTATTTTTTGAAGAAGGTAATGTTATATATATAGTATAAAAGCTATTATAGAGCTACGAAAATATATTAACCACAATTTACTGAAGATGTCCGATCCCGTCTATTTTCCACTAAATGGTTGTTGAGAACTATAAAAAGATTATCTGTAGATAACATCAAACTCATTTTTTAATATTTAATAAAGAGAACAATATATAGAGAGTTGCAAATTAAATGTATCATTAAGTATTTGCCCTCATTATTTTAAACAATCGTTCAAATTAATTTTCAATTTTAAAAAAGGTATAAATATAAACTACAAAATTGTAAGTACATTGAATTTGTAAAGAATTAAGCAACGGATAATTAAATGACAAAAATGATTTTAACTAAAATATCTTACCGTTAAAGTCAAGATCATAGGTCCCTAAGATAGAATATAAAGATTTTATTCATGTCGAATTCCGGGACCGTTCATAAAAACGAGGAATGAGTATCTGGTAAAATTATCAGGTTCTCTTACTGATAGTTTTGTGGCATGGTTTACAAAAAATTTAATTTTAAAGAAAAATTTTTGAAACTTGTAACAAAAATTTTTGATTAAAACCTTTTATTGATTATAAATTTAGTGTATGGTACGAAACTTCTTTATAGATTTTTGACGTTTTAGAATTTTTTTCCATGTCCGGTTACTAAGCGATTATCTACTGTCGAATTTCCAGCAGTGTCCTGTTAATGTTAAAATACAGGTTGTTAAAGGAAGAAGTGAAAACATCAAATTATAGCAAAAGATTTGTTACTATCGGTATGTATGAGCTAGTGATAGCATCGGCCCAGTTAAACTTTTCCAAACGATTCATTTCCATATTTTTCATATTTCATCTGTTTTCAATATTTGGCCATTTTTCCCCTTTTTCATCCATATGGCCATATTTTTCGATTTTTCGTCTATATTTTTGCCAGCCCTACCTATAAAAAACAAATAAGGTTTCAAAAACGAAATTTACAAAGTCGGGAATTCACGAAGATTCTTGGGTCTTGAATTCCCGATCCTCGAAAATCGGAAATATAGTATAATCTAAAAATAGTCAATCTAACAATGCTATCTAACATCTAACAAGTATGACGAGATGATAGTTGGGCAAAGAATGAGATTGAAAATAACATTCCGGATTGAAATTTCATAAATACTAATATAATATATTATAGGTATCGCCATCTTCATACTAATTGTCATTATCAAAAGTGGAATACTTTGCAATAAAGTACAACAAACAAGCAATGAACATACAATAATTTTAATTTGGAATAGTATTCATAAAGATATTCCTAATAATTGTCTTCAAGCTAATTTGACTCTCGGGCTTGACCGCTCACATCCTAATATGTATCCAGATTTGTCGCCCAATTTTACATGTCCATTCAAATGCATTCTCACAAGGGATAGAGATTTGTATGAATGTTTTATTTAGTTTTTAAGCTGGAGCCACATCCAGAGCTTAAACTATAAAACACTCATAGTCGGAGCTTAGATTTGAAAATTTCTTTAAAATTTTTATTACGATAAGTTTTTAAGTTAAATATCTTTAGTGAGCCAGTTGCTTCTTCTATACTTTTCATCATACACCAACTTTGTCCAGTTGATGTTTGGCCTCAAGATCGAAGGGAAGAACAGAATTATATATTTTATTCTATAGAATCTCCTATTAATACAAATCGTTTTTTTGACAGAACAATTATGACAGACACATATTTTAACAGTTCAGCAACATATAGAGTAGACAGTGCGGTATTTATGCCATCAAATGATGCGTTCACAAGAATCACACCAGATACACCAAAAGGCGATATTTGGGAGAAAAATGAGGTATTAAAATTAGTTCCTTATAAATGTTAATTCATCAGATTTACATTATGTGTTAACAATAATTTGTAACTGAAAACACTAAGAAGAGAAAATTGACTCAGAGTTGCCTCGGGTTAGTTCCTGCGTATAATTATAACGTTAATTTTCCTAGAGTATTTTACCCCTGGCTAGATCATAAAATTAAATGAACTAGTTATGTTAAATTAAAATTATAACGTAAATTTAAATTATTCATTATTTATAACAGATTTTGGAAAGAATAAGAAATAAATCACATTTTGCATACCAAGCAGTAACCCATTGTAATGCAGAATCAGGCCGTGATCGTTTGACATTCAAACTTCGTGAGCTAATTCCTTTAGATCTTGCAGGTTTATGTTTTAATGGAACACACCGTCCTAATTGGGATTATCATAAAACAGAAATAGGTAAGAAATTTGATGTTATTTGCAAAGATATTAAACATTTTAAATTATAGAAAAATACTTCTTTTATTTGGCATTTGAGAATTCTGTTTGTCCAAATTATGTAACTGAAAAATTTTGGTTTGCAATTCGTGCATTTACTGTACCAGTGGTTTTAACTCGGTCTGTTTTTGTTGGCATGGATATTCCCGATAATGCATTTATTGCTGTTGATGATTTTTCAAATCTAAATGAATTGGTTGACCATTTAAAGGCTCTACGTAATGACACGGAAAAATATTTCAAGTAATTTAAATAATTCTTGATATACGTATGTTCTATTTAAATTTAATAATTTTCATAATAGATACTTTGAATGGACAAAAACTTATACGAAAATTAGTTTTGGCATTAATCATTCACCATTATGCAAGATTTGTGAACTATCTACAATAAATATGAGAGAAAAAACAAAAAGTTTTTTGAGTTTAAATAAATTTTGGAATAATGATCATTGTATTAATGATTTTGGTCAGAAATATTTAAACAAAGGATAAATATATTTTTTAAATTTATTTAATTAAATCAACACTAAATTTTTATTGCAATTATTTGTGGAGGAGGAATGTTAGGTATTATACTTGTTACACATTATACATTTTTTTCATTATACATTTTGTTACACATTATACATTATACGTTATTTATATATTTCCATATTTTCGTCCATATTTTGCAATTTTTCTATTTTTCGTCCATATAATTCGACGCTTTAGTTATAACATACTTGTTTCTTATGTGAGGAAATTATACTATTATGATTATACTCCATTTGGTCTTCTTTATATCCTGACATCAATACAAAATATTGACAAAAATTGAAAAATATGGATGAAAATATGGAAAATGTATAAATTTAACAATATTTTTGATGTAATACTATGTCAGGATATAAAGAAAACCAAATGGAGTATAATTTCAAAATAGTATTAATTTCCTCACATAAGAAACATACCTTTTAAAAATTTTAAGGACATAAGTTTATAACTAAGATAATAATTTATTGTCATGGTTAAATAAAATTATAAAATATTAACAAATGCTGTAAAATTTTCAAATATTAAATGTTCTTTAAGTAAATATATAGGAAAATTTCCTTCAGTATTTAAGCGAATATTCTTTCCACGTATAAATCCATTTCTTAAAACTGGACTTTTCACTTCTGTAATTTTTGAAAATAAAATTAGATATTCTTTTAAGTATGAATATCTTATGTTAGTTTATTTGATATCTTATTATATAATTGAGAAGAGTTTGTGTGTATGTCCGGTCTTTTATAGACAAGTGCCCTTTTATAGTAAAATGATTTGGGGGAGTGAGGGAAAGGGTTTTTATAGTAAAGCTTTGCAACTTGGAAAAAGTTTTAAGCTTGACATGATACTATATAAACCCTGCTTTTTGAAGTTGAAAGAACTGAAGTTGGTGAGACTGAACGTTGTGAAGTTGATGAAGCTGAAAGAACTGAAGTTAACGACACTGACCGTTGTGAGGTTGGTGAAACTGAACGAATTGAGTTGATGACACTGAACGTTGTGAAGTTGATGAAGCTGAAAGAACTGAAGTTGGTTAGACTGAACGTTGTGAAGTTGATGAAGCTGAACAAACTGAAGTTGATGACACTGAACGTTGTGAGGTTGATGAAGCTGAACGAATTGAAGTTGATGACACTGAACGTTGTGAAGTTGGTGAAGCTGAAAGAATTGAAGTTGATGACACTGAACGTTGTGAAGTTGGTGAAGCTGAAAGAATGCTTTGAAATTGCAGAGAAACTGACTAAGTTTTAATGCTGCGCTAATTCTCTGCTTCTTTCTCAAAACATGTGGTTTGTCAGTTTGTCGTAGAGTAATGTTTATGTATGTTTTGATCGAAGAAATTGTTTTGGAAGTACTTTGATCATACGTTTGTTCTGAGCATTAGTGTTTCGCTATCATAAGGTGATTCAAAGAAGGCCAATCAGCTATGGATTTGTATTTAAATGTTCTGCTTGGTTTTTAAATGTTTTGCTTATAGAGCAATGGCTTGATAAACGTTTTGTTTATCGAATATTGTTATGGTCTGTGATTTGATTATCGGTTAAAGTTTTTGGCCATTTTTTAAATTTAGTTTAATTTAGTGTTTTGATTAAGTGGTCATGTATTGTCAATTTTTTAATTATCTGGTATTGTTTTCAGTGATATTGATGTTTTAATTGAACTGTTTGATGGATCTGTTTTAATGATGTTAATTGCTTCCAAATATGTTTACGTTTAGTTAAGTAATGTATTTGGAAAATGATTTTGTTTATTATTTAATGTTTAAATTAAATAATATTTTGAGGAATGTTGGTGGATTTGCTAAACTGGATTGGCAGTTTTTGGAGGTTTTGTTTGGAGGTAATATGTATTGAATTTGTTGTTAAGTTTCCATGTTAAGTTTCTACTTGAATTTAGTAATCTGATTAATGTTTAACAATTTTTTATTGACAGTTATTTTGGCAATATTTGATGTAACTGTTTTAATGTCAAGTAATATTGATCAATGTTAGGAATTGCTTTTAAGAGCAATTTTAGGAATTTAAAAGCAACTTTTAAGTTTGTTTGAACATGCTAAAGGGCGGGAGTCGGGCTGTTTTAAGTAAATGATTTGAAATGCTATTTTGAGGTTGTTTTGATAGGTAAGTTCTTGGGAAATGTTTTGAATCATGTTTGAGGTTTAATTGTTTTTGACTTGCTAGCGGGAAGGAGCGCCGAAGGCGATCCACCCCGCTAGTGTTTAAGAAATTTTGTAAATTACAAAACAGTAGCATTTAAAATAATTTTATGATAAATTTACTTACCTATAATGTCTCCTTTTTCAGCCCAAATCTGATCTGGATTCATTGGATATTCTAGATAATTAAGAAAAGAGTTTTAGTTTTTTTTATTCCTAAAAACTCAATCATATCTCTCGATAATCAATTGAAACTGGGGATCTAATAAAATTCATCATCAGAATTTAAAAAGGCGTTTTTCTGTTTATTTTGAAAGATCCGTGATAATAAAACGAGAGACCACGATAGTATTTTTCGGTTATTTTGATTTTAATATTACCAGGGGTTGGTTTGTATTCAGCAATCGCCTCCATTTCTTTATCTAAATTATTAATAGATTTAATATAGGAACAAGAAAGATTAAATGTAATTTTGTAGCATAATATAAAAATGTAGAGACCGGATCAATAATATTGACTCTATTATTGATCGAAAAAAATCTCACAATTCCATTTTCTAGTAAAAGTTTGAACATCGTAATAGATCGGTTGAATCCGTTTATCAGACTGAATACTGGTCCCGACTAAATGTCTCTACAAAAAACCGAATTCAAGGCCTTATTTATTAGTTATGTAAACATAATGATGCACCCCGAGATAATGTGTGTTCTTCAACATTAATAAAACATGTTTACAATTGTGGAGTGGTTCTATTAGACTGTGGTTCAAATAGAGATATGATTATATTAAACAAAACGGTATTTTAATTTACAAAAATTTACCCATCCAATATTCTGAATAAAAATAATCAAGAGAATGTACATTTTCGCTTGCATCGCCTTGGACTGTTTGCATAACCTCATAGATCAATCGACAAGCCTATTTTATAATTGGAATTATTGGAATATTAATAAAAACAAGTTAAATAATTGCATATTATACAAACTTTATTCGAAGACTTTATCCATAAATTTATATTTCGTGGTGCGACTTTTGAGGATATTCGCCAAGTCATTGATAAAAAAGATATATAAAAGGATTTAATTTCATAAAATCAAGCTACTAATTATCTATAAATACTAATTTTGTTTAAAATTATGCAATATAATAAAATTATTGACAAAAAACTAACAAATAAGGAATTTGGCTGAGATCAGAATATTGGCCATAACTTTTCCAAAAATTGGCCGATTTTGATGAATTTTATTTTGAAATGAGCCTAATTTTATGCTTTATTTTTTGGTCCCAAAAATATATTTTTACAAACATTACAGAAGTTATGCTTAATATCCTCAAAAATCGGTTAACCTTATATTTATTTATTAATCACAAATACTTACATTACTGCTAAATGTACACACTACAAACTGACATTTAGCTAAAATACGAGTTATAGCTAATATTTCAACCAAAGCTTCTTTTGATTTTTCTAAATAATTATAAATTAATTAAACAAAAATACAAAGATCAAGAAAAATATGACAGCCCTAACATTAAAATATATGTAGTTTAAGACAAACGTTCAAAATGTTTTCCATGATAAATTTCATATTTATTTCCCCATTTAATATTAACTTCTTTAAGCACATCTTCAAGCACTGACTGATCAGCTGCAATGAACAGTTTACGCTGTTTTGTACAATTTGAAATCAATTGGTAATTAGAATTATTTTGATATGGTTCATCCATAACATCGAACCAGAAATCAACCCATTTCTGAAAATATATTTATTAATACTATTATTTACTTATTTCATTTGGGTCCGATGTTTTTCGAAAAAATTACCCTTTTGTTTCATTTGAGATGGGGAATTTAAAACATGCATCTATGATTTTTAAATATTAAACTTATCACCAACCACATAATCCTCAAGTTTTTGTATTTTTGATTCTCTTATCTTGTCTGTTAGTCGAACATGTACACCAACAACTGGGCCTTTAAGTACTAATTTACGAAAAGTTTAAATTTTAATTGAAGAGATAAGACCCGTGGAGGATAACATCTTTTGTGACACTAGGGATATCGAAGCCCAACTGTTTGGTCAATACGGCTTAGCCCCTAGTCTATGATTTCCTCGTTATACAAAAGTTCCAGAATTTTAACTCCTACCGAGTGGTAAATTTCTGACCCTAAGCTGAAACGATCCGGAAAATTTTTTGCGACCTGGTTGTTATCAAATATACATGAGCTCTGCCCGATTCAGAAAATGACAGAATTTTCAAATTTTACATGGATCTCTAGGATGTTTTAAATATTCCAAAAATTTCAAATTCAGAGAAGAATAATTTAAGATTTTTCATCCCTTATACAAGTGCTTTACACATGCGGATGTATTTGCATAAAAATCCATGTTCAAAAATTATCTTACCGCATTCAAAAGGAATATCCATAACTATTTGATTTGTAACATTTTTTGTTTCTTCATTTTCTCTCCAAACATAATTGATTAACTAAAAACATTATTTTGAAATAAAATTTAATAAAAATAATACACTTGTCCATGAAACCAAAGTGAAGGATTTGAGTGGTGTTTAAGAAGAAAATTTTCAATTTCCATAGGAGAAACTTCAGGTGCATGCGGTACCTCTTTTTTCTTATAGAAAACGATAAAAAATTTAAAGTTTGCTAAAGCGTATTTTATTATTTGGTCTAAATGAAATTGAAATTTCAGTATTGAAACCATAGAAACAAAAAATTGAAGTATAACTAGGGATCCTACCCTATTATACATATTCCATCTCCACCCATAAAACTACAAGTTAAAATATGCACATAAACATCACATTCTAAAGAAACCAATGTCAATAATTAGTGTATTTTTGTACCTTGTGTATTTTGTAAGTGAAGATAAAAATTTTAGCAATTAAAATGATAAAGGAATGGCCCCGATTGTTAAATTTTTTAGTGTTTGGACCGAAAAGGAAAAATAATGCGCTCAACTCTGATGCAGACACCAATATGTTTAATAAAAGTTTTGTAGAAACAGTTCTGTTGTTTATATTTTTATACTTAAGTTATACATACCACTACATCCATAAGCTTCGCTAAGAATAGTATCCTATCAGTTTGTCCTGGTTTTGAATAATTTTGCAAAGGAAGGAATGGCTTAACCTAAAGATAGAAAACTATTATAATAGAATGTATGGTTCTCAAAAGTATACAATTGTGAAAAAATTTGTGATTTAGGCACCTACAGTGAGCAGTTTGTTCTATGTATTTTATTCTATGTAAAACTCTTACATGTTCTGTAAAACTGCAATTTGTTATCGGTTCAAAAAACTCATTCCAATTAGCATTAAATCCATATATGTTGGTTCTTTCATCTTCAAAGATAAGTGTCCGTCCTGTGCCGGTTGAAATTGATAAACAATAACTTTTAATTTAATTACAAACTGAAATTATGTGCAAGAAATACCTAGCATGATGGAACATACAACCAAGACCACATTGCTCCATCTTATTAAAATAAATTTAGTCAACTATAAAGATTTCTGTCAGAACTTTATTAAAAATTAAATTTAAAATTCTAATTTTTTTGCAACATAGACCGAAATTCTTCAAAATTAAAGAACTTCCGTGAAGATAATTAGTTTTTTCAGGGACGTAGACAGTTTTTGAAAAATTATAAGGCTTATATAAAAGAAATTTAGCAACATATAAAGAAATATCTTATACTTACCCTACATACAATAAAGCGTGCATCCGAACAATTAATGGGGTTTTGAAGTAAATTAATTGCAGAATGGATTTTTTCACCCATAATTAAAAGTTCCTTTTCATTTTTTCCTTTGATATAAAATTGTCGTTCTGTTGATAAATAGCTAATTATCTAAAATAAAAATTAATTGTAAATATTATAAGATGGCATTTTTTATATATATCGCTCTTATACTTGGCGAATAAGAAGAGATAATCAAGTTTAACCAAGGGAAAGGTTTGTCCACTTGTAATGCTTTGCAGGGCATGCACAATTGCGTTTTGCAACCCAGTCCATTGGGACAACGGTATAGGAGTCGGAAACTTGGTCTTGGCCCGTGCTAGCTTATAAGACATTAAGAAAAATTTCAGCTTAGGCTTAGGTTAACGCACAAGCCAAGACCCTGTGGCCGACTTTTTACAATGGATAACATATCAGTCAAGGGACTAGATGTACCTCTTACTAACAAAATCTCTAAATGTTATTAGAGGAATTTTTTAAATTATCTATTATATTAACCTGTTTTTCTATCAACTGTTTTTGTTCAACACCATTTTCTTCATTGTATCCAAACAATCTCTTAAGATATATTTGTTTTTGTACAAGAGTCATTTGAGTAAATGCTTCCTTTATGTAATTTTATAAAAATATATAATGCAGGACTTTTGATTTTTTTATCGAAAAATGCGGAAAACAGTTTGTCAATCAAATAAAAAACCTAATGCTTTAAACAAAAACTTGACCGGGGCTGCTATTCTTACTTTAAATGAAAGTACATTACTTTAAAATCGACTTCGTACTTTCGATAATAAATTTAAAGAAACGCTATAGAAAAGAAAATCATTGCCTGCGGAGCTATAAGTTCTTCCTCCAAAATTTCACCAAAACAACCGTGTTACCCTACAGAGAATTTTAAAAACCTATTAACAAACTTAAAACCATTATTTATTATTAAATTAAAAATAAACCTTTGTTGTTTTTAATTCATTATTTATTGTTGCATTATATGTCATAAAATTATTAGAATTTTTGTTTATATTTTTATTATTATGTTTATTTAAACAAATATATATTAATACAAAAAGTATTAATAATATTATAGAAGAAATAATTTTAAATAAATTTTTTCGTAAAATATTTTTATTAGTTGGCAAAATTGTCTTTTTATAATTCTCCCCATCATTTATATCTCTATCTTCAGAAGCTATTAGTTGATATTCTGGCATTTCAAACAAAATGTAAGTTAATTTTTTATGAACGAATAACAAATTCTTCGATTCAAGAAGAGAAAATACTTTTTTTTAATTTCGCAATTCTCCGATTCTTTTCTATTTATTTCTTGATTTAATCTTAAGCAATCTTCAATGTTTATTTCTAAAATCTTTCAAAAGTAAAACCATTCTAAGGAATTGTAATTTTTACTTCTAAAAAAATAAGATTTTGAAGGGCAAAAAATAAATTTATCCGTTTTCCTTTAATTTTGTTGTTTGATTAAAAACTTGTTGATGCGATTAAATTTTAATTTCTTTTCTTTTGTGGATTTTTTAACCAAATTAATTTTCTATATTAACCCTATAACTATGAAAATTTTATGTGGAGGTTATTATCAAGTAAACGATATCATTGTGAAAATAACCTTCTGAAGTATATTTATGTATATTTATGTATAAACAATGAATAATCAATTTGTAAATTATTTTGTTAGATTTATTTGGTAAAGTTTTTGCATTATTGTTTTCATTAGCAATTTTTATAAAATAATGAATCAACTTTAACTAATAAGTTTAAATAAAAAAATAAATTAATAATTTTTGCAAATATATAATTATATTTATTTTTATGAAATGTTGCTATTTTGATTTAATCAAAGAATGTTTCCATTTTTTGAAAGATCACAGAGATAAATAAAAAATAAGAACAAATTTTATGATTTTTTTATTTTATAATTTTAAAAAATAGATATATTTTTATAAAATGAAATGTATTTCCTCTGGAATAAGCTAAGGGTCTTATTTTATTAGGTTGGACTCATAAACTGGACCAGAGCCAAAATTTGTTAAACATTAATAATTTTCTAAATTAATAATTTTTTTAGATTTATTTTTAATTAGAATAGTCTTGCGAGTAATTTTACTAAAACTAATACTAAACATCTAGTTATTTTTAGATATCGTGTTTTCGATATTTTGAGTTCTTAATAATGTCATTCAAATATAAAAATAATTTATTTCAAATTCATAAACGTTGTAAAATTTGCATATATATTACGTTTCTTGAGTAAATACATAGGGATTTTGGTCCCATGTGATACATGTTGCTTATACCTTATTCCACGAACGAAGCCATCTTTAAGTACAGGGCTGGTTACTTCTAATAGATAAAATTAATTAAATAAATATAAATTAAGATATTTTACCAAGAATATCTCCTTTTCTCAATTGAATCTCTTCTGGGCTCTTTGGATATTCTGTAAATTTGATTTTTATAAGAATTTATATTATATAAAATAATTTTAAAATATTTTTAGATAAATTAACTATTTAAATTAATTTAAAACATTTTAAAAATAAATTTCCTAAAAGTGATAATCCCAAAAATTTTAATGATTTATTTGTTTTGAAACTAATTAATTATTTAGGAACCTAAGAATTAAAGATTTTTACCTTGCTCTGGAAAGTAATTACCGATAGCTTCCATTTCAAATGATACTAAAATATGATTAATCATCTTAAATCATAAAATCACAAGGATTTTTTCAAATCTTATGAAGCTAATTGTAAGGAACTATTAGCTTATTCTCGAATCATTCCGACTTATCTTTTCATTATGAAAAGCGTTGCTGTAATGGGAGATCCAAATTATTTCTGATAAATTGTCCTCATCAAGCGTTGATGAGGACAATGATGAAATTGATTCATTGTAAGAAATTGATGAATTAGTTCTATTGAATAAATCCAAATTATTTGAATATATTCAAATGCTAAAAATTTTTAACAAAATACTGACTTATTTATCAAATCTTGAAATTTACCAATTTCAAGATTTTTAGGATCTATTTTGTCTTTTGTATGAAAATATTTAGTTACCTATTTCTCTGGTTTTCGGAACAAAAATGACTATCTAATAAGAAACATACTAAACATATTTTCAGCGTAAAAATAGTCTAATGAATGAACATTTTCGCTTGCATCCCCATCATAATATGTTTGCATTATTTCATAGACAAGACGACAAATCTTTAATTAAAGTTTTATATTTAGTACAAATATATTTAGGCATAATTTAGACTCAAAATTATTTTAACAGGATTTTGTAAAATCTTCTCAAAAGTCCAATCCCTTGTATTAATTTTATGAAAATATAAAGCATATTTGGAACTTATATTGTCTAGGTGCACAGTCCATTTATTCGCAAGATGTATTATTTATTCGCAACTGTTTGTTTATAATAATATAAGTACTATATAAATCAATTTTGCTTATCATTTTTATTTTTGATTTCAGAAAATGGACGACTTAAAAAATTTCAATATTCATGATTTATTTCGCTTGATTAATAAAACTGATGAAGAATTTATGCAATGGCTGAAGGACAAAAAATTAATTTGGACAAAGCGATATTGTGAATGCGGAAAAGAAATGTCTCAACTTCACAATAAAGATTCTAAATGGCCAGTATGGAGATGTATTAACAGAAAAGGTCATCAACTTCACAATTTGGAGGTCTAGATGTTTATTACCATTTTTGGACTCAAGTTAGAGAAATACATAACTTTCTTTTTTTTATAAATTATGTGCTATTTTTAAATGATAAAAATATTTTTTGGCTTGCGAATACATCTTGCGAATAAATGGGGTGTGCACGTAAACAATATAAGTTCCGCATATTTAATCAAGAAAATTATTTTCAAAAATTCTGTTACATTGCTGCTGAAAGTGCATACAACAAAGCCACATTTAGTAAGAATACCAATCTCAATATTCATCTCAATTAACCCATCTTTTGATGCTCTTTTTGTATCACCTTGCTTTAACCCATCTATAAAAATATTTAGTGTAATATTTGTACCATAAATATTCATATGCAGATTACTTTTTCTGCTAGCTTTACATAACAAAAAACATAAAAAAGTGCCCATTTCGGACTTAATGGTAATATTTTTTGATTTTTTACTACTTTTCAAAAAATTTTTCACCTTAATAGCTAAAAATATGATGAAATTAATTTACTGTTATGCGTTACTCATTGTCGAACTAATTGATGGATGGAGATTTTTAATTGATTTTATGGATTTAAGAACTTATGCTTAAAATAAATTAATATTTCTTACATGGTACATCCAAGTTTCCATGAAAGATATTATATCGACGTCCCCACTTTTGTTTTACTTTCGGTATAACTGATTTTGGGTCATCCGTCGCAATAAACAACATTCGTTTTCTTGTGCAATTTGTTAAATTTTTATATATATTAATATTATTGTCAACCATCACATCAAACCAAAAATCGACCCATTTCTATGAAATGTTTAAATTGTATAAAATGCTTTGATAAAAGAGATTTATTTAAAATTTAAGTTATTAAATATTGATAGTTTTGGCCTTATAAAGCCAGCCATTATTTATTCGGTATTTTAATACTTAATGCGATGGTATTAGTTTAATTTAGACGTAGAATTATTAAAGTTAGAATTGGTTTTTAGCCCAATTTTATCAAAATTCAGCTGAAAACTTTCACTTTTTAGCCAGAAGACAAATTTTGTCTAAAACTCAAAATTCTTCAGTAATTAGTTAAAAGAAAATTTTTACCATATATTCTTCTAGAAGGAACAATCTTGTTTCAACAAACTTGTCGGTTCTTCGGACATGAATACCAGCAACTGGACCTTAATATATCAGTATTTCGACTAGAACACAAAGACTTTTAAGCAATTATATGTAGAGGGCGATTGTTGTAAATTAATGGAATCAGTCATAATTTGGCCGAAATAGTTTAATCTCGACACACGTTTTTTCACTTTAACCGATCATGAGAAAAAATTTCCTATATTTCCGATGTCATTTTATTATTAATAGAAAGTTTATTATCAAAATATTAAATTTATTAATGTAAATTTTATTAATAAATTTAAAAAAAAATTATTAAATTCTGTTATAAATTTATTGTATACCGCATTCAAAAGGAATTTGTGCAAATGTCTGATTGACTGATTTCTTTGTTTCTTCATTAAATCTCCATATATATTTGAGTAACTGAAGAATTTCAATTAATTAATATATTTCTGTATAGTTTAATCAGGAATGGGAATGGATAAATCGGCCGCACTGCATTTACCGTACTTGGTTCAAAATTGCGTTTTTGTGTTTTGTCAACAAGATTCATGTTTATTTTATAAAACAACAAAAATAAATGAACGGAAAACATTTAACAAAAGTTATCTTCTTTAAAGTCAAATTACAGTAAAAATTAATTCATTTTTCTATTATAAAATTAAAATTATAAGACCTGTCCAAGAAACCATATAGGAGGATTTGCATGACGTTTAGACAAAAAATTCTCGATTTCTTTTGGCGCTACTTCAGGTGAATGCACAAGTTCTTTTTTATTAAGTATAAGAAACATCTCTTCGCGTCTCCTTGCAAATACAATCCTATTTGTTTGTTCAGGTCCTGTATAGTACGGTAATGGAAGAAATGGTCGAACCTGTAGACTAATAAAATTAATCAAAAATGTATTAGGCTTTTCGATCAATATCTCTTATTATAATTTTATCTATAAATTAAGGCTCTTGTTCGATGACTATTTATATGTTCCATGAGTGTTTAGCCTCTAGAACTAACTTCTCATATGAACCCAAGATAACAATAGGTTTCAATAAATACTTTATAGACTCAAACTCATCAAAAAATTCCATAATAGTAATGTATTTCTTAAAGGATGCATGAATTATTTTTGTGACGTATAAATTTTCATTCCACGTATAGACCTTCATGGGACACATAAACCGGGTAATAGCAAGAAATTAATTATATTTTTAGATTATTTGCTGAAATGTTTCTTAAATAGTTTAACAGAAGTAAAATCTCCATTTAAATAAAAAAAAGCATAATTAAATTAAATTACATTTTCTTCATAGCTACAATTTGTGATAGGTTCAAAAAGTTCTCTCCACGTAGCATTATAGGACCAATTGTCACCATCTTTTTCTAGAATAAGTATCCTTTCTGATCCAGTTGCAAGTGAAAGACAATAACTAATAAAATAAAATTATTTTTTATTATTTTACTTATAAAGAATTTTAGCCAAAATAATAAAATTACAATATATTATTGCGCATCAATTATTCCGCATATATCATTGCGCGTTATTAGAAGCATTCGAATATATAAATTTAGAATTTTTGAATCTCAAAATTCTAATGAGATTCACATTTTAACTTAGGTATTCAAAAGTATAAGTATTCCTTACCTTATGTGATGAATTGAACATCCAAAACCACAGTCAGTATCATCAAACTTGAAACATATTATTTAATTCATTATTTGCTTTAAATAATTTAATTATAAAATGATATAAAAAACTTTGTTCTATTTGCCTTAAAGTTTTTTAAATAATAAATATTACCACACAAACAAGAATGCGTGATGATGAACAATTCGTTGGGTTCTGAAGTGTATTTATAGCATATTGTATCTTTTTGCCCAACTGTAAATTAATGTATAAAATAAATTCCAGCTTAACTTTTATTTATGCAAGCCTGAATTTTTATCGGCTTTTTAAATTAAAATGCCATAATAAACTTTTTATATACATCAATTAATTTCACCTGCAAAAGTTGATTCATTTCATATTTGGTATTATTATATAGACGCCGTTCTGATTTAAGTTGTCGAATTATATATTCTTCAATTCTTTTTTTCTTAGCCTTCGAGGTCGTTGAATTAATTCCATAAAGTCTGCTTAAGTAATAGTGTTTTTGAATCAAAGTCATTTGATTATATGCATCCTTAATAAAAATGTCATTATTAATGCACGATATATGGCATTTTTGAAATCTCTTTTATGTAAATTAATTTTGCTATGAAGAATATGAAATTTCAACCAGAGGCCTATTTCACTAAACGACAATTACAATCCGACATTTGTCAAGACATATTTTATCAATAGTAAAGAAAGTAACGAAAAAAAAGAAATTGTTGAAAGACTGACGTTGATTACCTTTTACAAAATAATTTCGGTTAATTACCCCACCCAGCGAGAAGTTGAAATAATAACTACCCAGGGTAATCATTCGAGAAGATACGATAGATAGTACATTGTTTTAGATCAATCTTACTTTACTTATTTTGTATTTCTCAATAGTTGGATAAATATCTTCTGTTGTGTTAAAATTAAGCGAAAATAGATAAATCAGAGTTAAAACAAAAATAAATCTAAAGAAATAACTTGTCATTATATTTTTACTCAATATAAATGCAATATGGCTTATGCGGTTTAATCGTCGTTGAAATTTATTTATTTTAAATTCCTTGTCGTTAATTAATTTTTTGTTAAATGCTTTAATTCGATATTTTATTCGTTTATTTAATAAAGGATAGTTAATAGATAAATACATTTTAATACCTTAAAATAAATGTTTTTTAAAATGAAATTTGAAAATTTTCTTATGATTATATATTTGACCTGAAATGTGAGAAGAGGAAAAAATTCGGATTTTCAATTCAGGTGTTAATTACTTAATATTTTTGAAAAATAATTTCCTCTATTTTTTAGAGTTTCTTGGGACAAAAAATCATTAAACGATTTGTGTTCTAGAAAATACGTGAATTGAATGGCAGTTATCGAAAAATTGGAATTTTAAGTGGAATTTTTAGAGATTTCTAATCCTGGATTTGTATAAATACAAACAGGTAAATAAATTTAAAAAAACATTATTTCACACATTCGGTTTTCTTTATTTATTTTGTATATTTTTATTAAAATTATACATTTTCATTCATTTTTTAAAGAACAAATTTTTAATGCATTTTTATTCTTTTTGGAGAAATATTAATTTATATTTTTCATTTTTATTTATAAAAAATTGTTGCAAAAATGAGATGTTATCTGATAATTCACATATATAAAAATTGCGAAAATGGAACTAGCTAGATTCCTTTATTGTATCCGGTCAGTTAAATATTTATTTATTAGGAGGGGATCAATTTGAGAGAATTTCTCAGATACGCAAAAGCGCAAAAAATTCTAAAAATTCAAAAAAAAAATAAATATGAAAAACTAATTATAAGGCGTTAATTATACCAATTCATCTCTATATAACCCTTTTATAGACAGTGTGGCCCTTTTATAGACAGTCTTGGCTTAACTTAACCAAGCAGGAAAAATTTTTAGATATGGCGACGAAGCCTTCTAAAATCTTAGCCTCTGGGCAGGAAGGCTAAGCTTTTACTCCGGCCTTCTAAAGAGTTTATAAATCCTTAAACATAAGCGTTTTAAATTGATATTCATTAAAATACTTTTCTTTTTAGAATTTCTTACTTAATTTTATTTGTTTTATTAAAATTAATTTTAATTAATTTTTTATTTTTCTCTATTATTTTTAAATGGTGATCATTTTGAGTTAAGAATATTTAAATAGAAGAAAATAAATTTTGAAAAAAAATTTAAAAATTTAAAATCACAATCAGTTTTTGCACGATATTTTCTTAATCAGATAACTCTAATACACAAAAAATATATTTTCATGTTTTTTCATCCTTAATCATAATTATTTATTGATAAAAATAACAATTTGTAAATTAAGTTGCAATTTTATTTATTCGAATAAAACAAAAATGTTAAGAAAAGAATTTATAATATTTTTATTAATTTTATTTATTTTTATTATTTTAAATAATTTATTTAATCGTGAGTGTTTAAATCATCAATCAATAAAATTTTTAAATGCAATAAAACAACAAAAACAAGGACTTAATATTATTCGAAATGAAAAAAATGTCACAGATTATGAATTAACAATATTAAATATACAAAGACAATTTAATGTTGGTAAAATCTTTTAAGTAAATTCACTTTACTTTTAATTAATTAAAAATTTAGGAAACTTGGAAAGAATATTTAATTGATCATAAACCACTTAAATTAATTACTGGTGATGCTGAAATTAAATATTTTTTGAAATTTAATAATCCAAATATTGAATGTAATGTTATTACAATGGGTAAATTAATAATTATTTTAATATTTAAAAAAATCTAAGAGGAAATGAGTTCAGAAGACAGTAAGCAGTCTGTGGATCATTTTGCTATCTAATTAATCTACACTCTGTTACAAAATTATAAGACCCCCCCCCCTATTTTTTTCGTCATAACTCGATGAAAAATCAAGGAATTTTTGTGGAATTTCTAAAGTATATGTAGTTCTATTTACCATATAAAATCAGTTTTGAAAAATAATTTTAAAATTTTTTTATTATTTGAAAACCAATTTTTATGTGTCCATAATTATAAGGCCACCCTATAAAATTACAGTATGACAAAAAAAATTCTGATGAGCTTAACAATCAATATAAGGATGATTTCTGGGAAAACAATTCTTCAAGAAACGTTAAACTTAAAGAAACGAGGTTTATACCTATGAGGTTCGAGCCAAATTAAATGATAAACAACAATAATTTGTTTTTAATTTAATTATTTATAAAGGAGTTGCACAATCTGTAGGCGCTGAAA
>ABLG01000716.1:0-42953 GCA_000172435.1 Meloidogyne hapla
AGATAATACTAGTTTGAGGAAATATCTTAACCCTCCTGGTGTTAACTGTGTTGTTTTTGGGATACCCACTCTACGGGGTTTTTGATTTCTGTAGTGAATATCAATCCATTGCTTTGCATCTGTACCAATAGTCGCTGCCCATGATTGAGGATACTGAATACTGTAGAGTCCACAGACCCAATTTCCCCCTTGAAATTCTATTGGTTTTGGGAGGTGAACCCTATATTTATTGGGTCTATTATCTGGGTAGTCACTAACATTACTAGGAAGAACAACGAAGAAAGTATTAGCCATTTATTAATAATAATAAGATAAATAGTTTACAATGTATAATAATGATTAATGATAAAGAGGTGAGAAAAAATCTGGCTATTTATACGAATTGTGTTTCATCTACCCATTCGGGTTCTGGGTATTCAAAGAATTTTACATAATATTCCCTACTTCCATCTGTTTTCTTCCGACTCCTAATGATTTTCTCAATTCTGTAGCTGGTATTCTCATCCTTCCTTACACGTGTCAATTCCTCTGGGTAGAAGTATCCCTTGAAAAGTTCGCCTTTGTCATCTCTTACACGATATCTGTTGGGGTTGGCCTTGTTTTTTACTAGATCTATTTGAAGAATTTCATCACTGAAGTTGGGAAGGTATCCCTTTGCAAACATATTTTTATTACGGCTCATACGTACATGTTCATTTTCTTCAAAGCGTGGTTTCCTCCTTGATTTATTTTTCCCAACAGGGCCAAATACCTTTTCCCTCACCTGTTTTGCGTTGTTAAAGCCGACATCAACAGGCCTTAGGCCACCAAGAACCCGACACTTTGAATGGTTTACCGCATTTACTACCTTTGATAACGCCTCTGTCCATTTTAAAGTATGTTTCTCACTCATAAATCTGTACAGTCTTTGTTTCAAGTTCCGAATACATCTCTCAGCTAAAGATGCCTTGACTATTGATGCATTTGCAGTGTACTTTTCTATATCCTTCTCTTTAAAGAAATCCATAATCTCTTTGCTGCAAAATTCTGTCCCTTTATCACTAAAAATACGGTGTGGATACATCTCCATCCTTGACAATAACTTTCTCAAATGCATTTATCATATCCTTTGATTTCTTACTTTTAATTGGTTCAGCGAAAACTCTCTTACTCAAGACATCTATAGCGACAAGGGCATAGTTATTTCCATTATTTTGGCGGGATAATTTTTGAAAATCGGCCAAGTCACACTGGCACATCTGTCATATAGCCAGATGGGGTATGTTCTTGATCTCTTAAAATGTATACGACGGGGACCGGTGGATAGTATAAGTTCTATGTCCTTCCAAATAAAGTCTTGACATCCTTTTTTCTAATCCTTTGATTTCTCTTTTTTGCTTCTATCCATAGTTGATTTACACCAGAAAATCCTGCTGGATTTCCGGGGGTCGTTATAAAGTTCATCCAGTATCATTTCCATACCTTTGGTTTTCCCCATTTTCCTTCAGTTATTTGGTTTTTACCACTAAGTTTACGTTTAGGTGTGCTTTCCTCTCTTGCTTTTTCTATTAAAGGCCATATTGTATCATCTTTCTTTAACTTATTCTCGAGAACTGCTGTTCCTGGTGGTGTTAACTCCCCCCATCTCAATTTACCGCTTATTCCTGTTCGTAGTATACACTCTAGTGATTTCTGAGCATTACTCCCTAATATCTCTTTTCCATCTTTTTTTTTTGAGGATTTTCCCGTCTTGTTTAACATCATATCTTTCAAGGTTAGACTTCTTCATTGCATCAAATATTTCATGAGTTTTCTGCTTTATTTTTGAGGGTTTTTCTTCTTTGCCAGTATCAGGGGATTCCCCAGCAGTATACATACTGTCATCTTTTAATTCATAATTTTCGTCTAATGGGGAGATTTTTTCAGAGTACTCATTTTTATTTGCGATTGGAGAAGTATATTGTTCACTTGGAGTATTTTCTTTACTGTTAGACTGTAGGAGGGGAAGTAATTTTTTGATTTGTTCAAGGGCAGGGTCTTCCATTTGTCGCACTGCTACATTCATTGGTTTATCATTTTGATCCTTTAACATGTGTAAATACCGACGTAGTTCCTGATTATAATTTACATTTTTTATCTCTGCATTTGTATGCTGCCTTTTAATATTTTCCAAATTTTTTCGGGTGTAATCCAAACCAATATTTCCGGTTTCCGTTATAGGTTGTGTAAGAAGCCCGCGATAAATATCTTCCGGTATTAGAATAAATTTATTAGCCATTTTTCTTTCAAGTATTCTTTGAGAACAAATTTTTAGTCAATTCAATAATGATTGGTGTTAATAAGGCGGGGAAAAGTCCTATTGGCAGGCCGCTTCCTTGTTGCACTACAGTATGTCGGGCTCCTCTTTCTGTCCTTAATCTAGCTGCCCGTCGAACAAAACCAGCGAATGGAAGTATACGATATTTTTGCCGTCTAGTCAGGGGAAAACTATTTCGCACAATATTTAAACAGATTTCTACGAGGGAAAGTAGTTGCTCGCTTGTTGCATTACTTAGAATATTCTTTCTCCGTCTTACTGAGCGGGTTCTTGCTAGTTGTTTTAGAAAAGGGAAATTATCCTTGACAATTTGGCCTATATTTGATGACATTCTTTTTAATTATGTGAATTCTTGTGTAAAAATACTATAATGGATGAAGTATTATAAGGGTCTTCTGGTTCTTCCTCTTTAAATATGTTTGTTCTGAGTCTTAGTTTAGGATCTGATGAGGGGTGTAGGTCAATGAAGAGATAGGAATAATAGTTGTTTGTAGCTTGCCGATATGCGTCAAGAAAATAATTTAATCTTCCTGGGAATAGTTGAACGCCGAGATTTCGAATAGATAGAGCACTATTGGGGGCGCGGGTTAGTACAATATACATGGAATTTTGGCGGGCTACTTTAAGTTTTTTCTCAAACAGATTCTGGGTGACAAACACAATGCCAAAGTTGAGATGATGGGATTTTTTAGTAAATAGTTCAGATAAATATTTTTCCTCAATTGAATACATCAGATCATCTAAAACGATGAGAGCGGGCTTTGGTTGTTTTTTAATAAGATCTTCAGGCGGAACTCCGGAATATATGGAGATCCCCGCACGCTGTAGTTCTGGAACAAGAGGATTGTACTCCCCATAGCAGTAGAGAATTGATTTTGGGGGTGGATCAATAAGTTGATTGGAATTTGAAAATAAGTTTTTGTACAAATGTACTTTTCCCGCTTGAGCTAGGACCACTTATAACACAGCCAAAAGGTAATTTAAGTTTTAAATCTTTATTCGAATATAATTGATAATTCATTTTAATAATAAATTTTATAAATGATTAAGGAATTGAGTGAAGAAATGTATCTATCCCTAATTCATCCCCTTCGAATATTTTCCCTTCATTGTTCTTCTTCTGTACATCTACGTCATTCTCAGTAATTTTAGTTTCCTTATTCTCTGCGTCCTTATTGGTTTCCTCATTTCTTTTACTCTCTTCATGATCGTTTCGCGCCTTCTTTGCTGGTGGTTGCATTTCCAAAAATTCATCCAATAATAGTTTTTCATTCTCCGTCATTATATTTGTGTCAGGGGGTGGCTGTTCATTGTGGATAACGTGAAAAGATTTCCCTTTCGATTTCAAACGGAAAATACAATGTTGTGGAATATCATAAACAGTATCGAACAAAACGACTTTTTCAGATTTTATGCGGTTGCAGTATAATGTAACATTTCTTGGTGTAATAACAAAATCGATATCTATATTTTCTGCGCTTTGCAACTCCGACATTTTCCTATAACGATCAAATTCCACAAATCGAGAAGTGTTGAGTCTTGCGGAAGAGATTGTAATTCCAGAAGTTGTTACTGTGAATAGGACCTCGGGAATCATTTTTTCTACTAGTTCAGGCTTAGTTGTGATTACTGACATTATGTTTATTTATGAAGACTGATTTTTATTTTTAACTGAGAGTTAAATCATAGGGAAATTTCCCCGCTATTTATACTCCTAGAAAACGGGGCGGTCATTGTCGGTTTCCTACACCTAAAGAAAAATCTCTAACCAGAAGTAAAATACTAGAAAAACACAGGTTCAATAACATTTTATTCAAGTAAAACTTGGATACATTTAACTAACGATTTAAAGGAATATCGAATTTGTCTCTTCATTTCTCTTCATCTCTTTGATTTTTCGCATCCCAATCACAAATGACTCGCGCAAGTTTCCAATAAAATTCCAACTCATCATCCTTTTCACTCTTTGCATGGCTAATAGCTAAAGTAAAGGTTGCTGTCTTATTGATTTCTTTCTCATTATTTATCATTTTAACTTCAGTTACCTCTTTCTCATTTACTGGTGCATTTAATTCAATATCTGTAATCATTTTTTCTACTAATAAAGTCTTAAGCGTAGTTATCGACATAATAAATGTGTGGAGAATGATTTTTTAGTATTATCCAGATTTAAACAATGGGGGAAATTTCCCCTATTTATACTCCGGAAAAGGGGTGGTCATTGTCGGTTTCCTACATTATCTATAACGTTAGATGACCCTAGAAAATAAATACAATTTCTATAACAATTTTATCTAATAAAATATTTTGGATACAAGTTGATTAATAAATTTAACAACATTTTTGACTCTTTCATCATTTCTTCTCATTCTTCTCATCCCATTCACAAAGAAAGTCTTTGAGACACATGTTCAGCTTTGCACAGTTCTCACAAAGGTCAAAGTTGATCCCAATCTTCCCGTTATCCTTTTCAGTAAACTTGTATTTATTGTAGTAAAGCGCATTTGCACATTTCTTGCATAGGAGGAAGAGATATGTGCAAAATCAAATAGTAACACTTCAACAGCAGTTAGAGGAAAGATCGAGAAGAAAAATGGAATTAATTCTCGCATGCTTTGGAAACTTGTGCGTATGAAATATATCCCAAGGATTGAGATTCGCTCAATCGCTGAGAGGAGTCGAATAGTATATACAATAAGTTTCTAACTCGGTGGCCATATACTAAAGCGACCCCAATTTTTCCAAAATTACAAACAACAAATCCATTTTCCTTAATTAAGGGCTCTACTATGTGCAGCTACTTCAGAATGCATTGAACCTCCTGGCGCAGTGCTTTACTGTAATATGGCCTTATCTCACCTTAATGGAGTTTGCCATCGTCAAGATCAAAGTGTTTGGAACATTTTAAATGTTAATTTCGAATATCAACGTTGGATTGAGGATAAAGGTATATTATTTTCTATAAATTATTTAAGATAAAGTCAATAAGTATTATATTTAAGAACAAAAATTCCTTCCACACTTCCATAAAGATCATCCAAGGAGAAAAATATTGCACACTGTGAATCGAAGAATAAATTTGGATCCAAAAGTAAACTTCACACAAGCAGTTGCTTGTTGTTATTAACGAGAAAAAGTTATACCATTGTTGAAATTTTGAAATGTTCACGTTACTTATTTGTAAAAACGAAAAGGTACATTGAATTTTTCCATTCCTTTGTTAATTGATTAGTCACAACCAATTTTGAATTAATAAATAATAAATACATAAAATTTCTAAACATATACATCATATATGGACAATTAACACATATCAATTAATTACCCTCTTTCTAAGGCAAAATAATTAAATTTGCATTTTATAATACTCATAATCCTCTATGTTAAACCAAGAAATCAAATTTTATTGATAAAACCAACTGCTTAAAATTAAATACTAAAATAATAGTAAAATTTATTTAATATTAGCAAATGCTGATAAGTTTATAAATTTTAAATTATCTTTGAGCAGATACATAGGAAAATTTCCTTCAGTATTTAAACGAATATTTTTTTCCCCGAATAAAGCCATCCTGGTGAATTGGACTTTTAACCACTGAAAATATTACATAATTAGTAATTGTATTTTTTGACTTTTGTCAGATATTTTTCAAATGATTCGCTTATTCAAAAAATAAATGTTTAAAATAATTAAAAAATGCATAAAACTTCTTAATATATAAATTAATTGTTACTTATATTTAACTTAATCAGCGGAGATTATAAAATATATGTTATTTTTCTTGTTTCATATTTGTTTTATTTATTTTTGTGAGTTAAGAATAAGGGCATAGAATATTTCACCAAAAAATAATTATTTGAAATTTTTTGCATTTTCTCTAACTAGCATAAACCTTGTTTAAGGCTCCAAACTCTCAAACTATGAAAATTTCCAACACTTAATAGTTAAATTAAACCAGAGTGACCATTTTACCTAATTTAGGAGGCATTTGCTTCACTTTTCCTTTTTCGTCTTTCGCCTCAATTATGAGGCGCTGTCAATTTTCTGCGCCTGCGGTACCCGTAAACTACAAAATTTTTGTCTGTGGCGCTAAAAATGCTATTTTATTATTTTTAGTGATGCTTCGTTTTTTGCCTCATTTTTGCGTATTT
This sequence comes from Meloidogyne hapla, assembly GCA_000172435.1. Classification (NCBI taxonomy): domain Eukaryota; kingdom Metazoa; phylum Nematoda; class Chromadorea; order Rhabditida; family Meloidogynidae; genus Meloidogyne; species Meloidogyne hapla. The sequence continues at coordinate 6,449 of ABLG01000716.1, forward strand.
TTTCTTTATATTTGACTTATTTTTATGGAGCGCGCCTCATTTTAAGGTTTGGAAATGTTCACCCTGAATTAAACCTATCTGATATTAATTTCTTATTTAAATTTATGAGATAATATAAAAACTTGATCAATAAAATATACATATATATAACTTACAAATAATGTCACCCTTTTCAGCCCAAAGCTCCTCCGGTGTCGCTGGATACTCTAAATAATAAATTAAATTTTTAATATTGACTAACACCCATAAATATGATTATGAGATTCCTTTAATGCTTTTAGAGAAAAATTATACCACAAATACATTTTTCTATTAGAAAGTTAGATTTTTACCATGGCTAGGTTTATAATCAGTTGTCGCCAGCATTTCGTTTTCTGAATTTTAATAAATGATGTTAATTAATAAGATGTTTCACCATTCCAATATTGTGCATAAATATAGAGTGTGCCTTGTCTGTTGCATCGCCTTGAAGTGCATGCATAAGCTCGTAAATTATTCGACAACCCTTTTAATGAATGAAATATTTTAGATAAATTCTAACCAAAATTCGGAAGAAAGTGAAAGTTGTTTCTGCGTACTTTTTGGTAAAAAGGAGCAAAATGGTCAAAAAGGATTATATTTTCCCATTTCTTTTGGCAAAAAAGGATTAACTATACTAAATGAGAATGTATGTCACACTTTTGTACTTTTTTGAAGAGAAAAATAAATTTTGTTTAGCCACGAAAATTTTAGTCAATCTTCTCTTTTAAAAATTCGCCTCTGTTCACACAAAACAAAATAAAAAGAGAAAACAAAATAAGAAATAGTTTCTAACTTTTTTTCTTTAGTAGGCGCCATCTAATGCGTAAACAAGTCCCCATATATTCGCACCATTTAATCGCGATAAGCTTAGGTAAGGTCTTTTATTCGCAACCATTTAATCGCAAAAGAGTTTTAATTAACTATACTAAATTGATCCTACGGTATTTGTTTTTTCTTGAATGAAGAAAAAGGTTATGTTTTAAAACGAAAATATGTTTAAATTACTTACCAGTGTAAATTAGAGAATAAACAAACAAAAGAGTATTAAGTATTTTTTTCTTTGTATGTAATACATCATTTGTAAACAATTTACTAAATAATCGCAGCCTTTTATTCGCGAAAAATTAAATGACACCTATTTGCGACCATTAAATCGCAAAAAGGTAAACTTAATATTTTTGTCAATTTGTAAGAAAATAAATAACTATATCAGGGACGGATGCATAGAGTTATTGTATTATAATTAAATTTTATTTTCTTGGTTTTTTGTAAAAAATATTTTTAATTTAAAATTACTAGCAGTAATTTTGCACACGTATTATTACAATTTAAATTAAAGCTCAACTGAATTAAAAAAAAAGATTTAAGAGTTGTTTTTACTGAATTTTGTGTTGAAATATAAAAATATGTAACCATCGAGAAAAATCTAAGAAAAACATTGAAGTATGTATTTTTTAATTAGGTTGAATGATAACTGTTAGAGTTAGTTAAAATTAAGAAACTGATTAATAGACAGTCATAGAAAATCATTTTTATAACGAAATCAGTAAGGTGGCATCAAGATTTGGATTGTAAAGATTAAATTTAAAGAAAAGTTTGTTTAGAGGCAATATAAAATTAATCGGGTTGTTATAAAAAAGTAATATGTGTGTTAAAACAAATTTTTCTGTTTGCAAGATGAACTATGTTTTAGAAAAACATTAGATTGAAGGATAGGCAATGATTCGCTACAAAACAGTATGTGATAGCAAAGAGGGAATATAACATATTAAAATTTATTTTGCAACTCTAAAAGATAAATTTAATAAATAAATTTTACAAATATGGCCTAATAACTTCATTAATCTAATAATTTTAAAAATTAGTTTATTTATTTAATAAATTAAGACCGTTCGAGTAAGATTTAAGAATTTTAGCTTTGGGTATAAAATATTCTTTAAAAGTCAGGGTTAAGAAAAAAAAATCAAAGAGAATCTTTAAAAAATTTAATAAAAGTGAAAAGAAAAAAAGATGTTTTAAAAGATCAAGTAAAGAAACTTTGCTTTAATTAAAGAAGAATTTAAAAATTTACAAATAGGTTATAGGGAATTGATAAAAAATGATTTTGTGAGTTAAAAAGTATATAATGTCGAGTTCGATGCGAAAATAATGATAGGAAAATTATTGACAAAAATATTTTTAAGTGATGTTGTTGTTTTGATTAAAAATATAAGAGCTAAAAGAAAGTTATATTCTATTTTAAAAGTATAAAAAACTTAATGTTATAGGTTGCATGAAGACTTAAAATTTTAAAAAGAATAAACTGATAATATTTATTAAGCTGTAATAATATATTTTTAACCTATTTTTAATTTCAGCTGAAGAAAATAAAATATTTTAGAAACTAAATGTCTAAAGTTTTAAGTGAATTTTAAAATTATTAAATAAAACTAATGCTTTCTAACCAATGCTTTGTAAATTTAAGTTAATAAAATTAAAAAATTTTAGACATATCTTAATCAGAACAAGATAATTTAAATTTTCCAGTAGTAAATAATAAAGAAGAAAACTAAATTTAATTGAAAAAAATGTAATGTGATAATTAAAATTTTTAAGTTTAGAACTACATCTCTGAAGTTAAACTTATTGATCATACATTTAAATGCAGAAAAATAAAAGCTTAGAAAAAATATGTAATACAATTGGATGATTCTTAAGATTTTGAGAAATAATCATCGAAAATTTTACAAAGTTAAAGCGAATGATTGGGTAAAAAAATTAATATGGGAGCTTCTCAATAGAGACGGAATATAAAATAAAGCTAAGAACTTTAGTTAGTATTATGTATATATGGAAAAATAATAGATAAAGTATATTTCAAAAAAAATTTGCCACTTTTTTCAATAGAAAATTAGCAAATAAAGTAAAAAGAATATTCTAAAAATACCGTATTCTCTCTAATATAATACTATTTTTCAGTATTCTATATTTTTTCAGTATTCTATATTTTTTCAGTATTCTATATTTTTTCAGTATTCTATATTTTCAGTATTCTATTTTTCAAAGGCCCTTAAAGGGGGTATTATATTAGAGATGGGTATTCTAATAGAGAGGGGTATTCTATTTTTCATAGAATTTTATTAAAAAGATTTATCAAAATCCCTACAATTTCAAAGAATCATGAGTTAAAATTAGACTCTTTTCATCCTATAAAAAATCAATTTCGTCAAAAAACCATCCAATCTGAAAAAATTATTTTATTTTTTTAGCCTTCCTCAATAACCCTACCCCTTTGAAATTGGTTCGGGCTTGAATTAGTTGGCTTGAAGCGCTTTGGCACCGCGAAGCGGTGCCAAAGCGCTCGTTAATATTAAATGGGAATAAATCTTTTTGGCTGCAAAATAATTTTTTTAAGCTGCAAACACCATTTTTTCATGTCAGTTGAGTCTAGTAGATTATTTTTGTATATTTCATGTTTGTTTGTTTGACGTCCACAACTACGTTCAAAACGTGTCGACCACGTTCAACATGACGTCGCAAGTGTTCAACATGATGTCGAACATGTTCGACACGAAGTTGCCGACCCTTCTACTGTGCCGAACACCTCCAGGATGATGTCGCCGATGCATGTTCCATGCAGAGATGTTATAGTAACATGAAACCACGGAATTTGCCATGAAAATGGACTTTTTGCCATGGAAAAGCCGTGAAGCTCTTTTGCCATGAAAATGCCATGTTTTCTGTTTTTTCCATGTTTTTGCTATGACTTCAAAATATCTCTAAAATATCCATATTTAGGACCAAAATGTGATTCTTCCGTAACTTTGTCGATCAAAAAATCCAAATATTTCGCCTGCGAATATTTGGAATATTTATTTTGTAGATAAAAAAGTTAAATACTAAATTTTCATGTTCCCATAAAATGTAATCCCTATTTTGATTGTTCCAAAGCTTATGATCTATTCAGCCGTCCATGGCCATTTTCCATTTAAAAATTATTTTCCAAATCAAAATTGTAAAACTAAAAGAATATTCCCTCGAATTTTATAAAAAAATCATTTTGCCAAAAAATCATTTTGCAGCCAAAAAATCTTTCCGGCAATTTCGACAGAAGGCTATTTCGACAGAAGGCGATTTCGACAGAGGGCTATTTCGACAGTGAAACGTTATTTTTAATAACGCTTAATACATATAATAAGTTTGGAAGTAAAAAATTTCTTTGAATAAAAGAAGACGAAATGTGGTCCAATCGAGTAGCTGATTAACAAGCCGCGCCAGCCGATGGAATACGTAAGACAGGATGCTAACTTGCAAGCTTTACTTGCAGAATTTTATGATAGATATCCGTTAGTTACGAACATGCAGGCCCCAGCCTGTAATGCTGATCCTTTCTTTGAAAGTCGCTTATTTTGTTGGGAAAAGGATTTTAATAAATGGAAATCAAATAAGGGAAAGAGAGTTTGTGAGATTGGATTTTGTTTTATTGGTTTAGACAAAAATGAATTGGGTAAATATTTATTTAATTTTTAATTAGGAGTTGAACACGATTAAATTGCTGGGATATATAATACTATTATGGATATGATGAGATAAATAGCGGTGCACTTATAACCGGAGTATAATTTAATGTTAATTATTTAATCTAGTTATTTGATTATTTTCACTTTGAGATTTTATATTTTTAATAATTTGAAAAAAAAACCTTAAATTATTCAAATTTCTAGTTCAAGGCTGTGGAAAATGTACAGAACAACAAAACTTGACTAACTGTATTAATTGTTCCACTCCTTTATGTAACACAAAAAAAATACTTCTTTCTCCTATAAAATGTTTCCACCAAAATATCAACTTTCAACCAAAAACAAATAAAACATGCCATCATATTTATGACAATTGTTATATTGCTAGAGATATTTTTTGGAGAGGTTTAGAAAATAATTTTTAAATAATTTTTAAAAGTTTTTTCTTTTAAAAGTTGAACAAAATTGTGGAGAATGTCCTACAAAATATAAAAATTGTGTTAAATGTAACAATTCTGATTTTTGTAATAAAGAATCATTAATTCCTTTAATAATAACAAGTAAAATAACAAAAACATCAATAATAACCACAACAACTAAAAATAAAGAAAATAAAACAATTAAAACAAAAATTTCCTTAAAATCATTTGGATATTCAAGTAAATTTCAAATAAAAATTGCAATTATTGTTGTTGTATCAATTAATATTTTATGTGATAAATTATAATAATTATCTGTGAAATTTTTATAAAAATAATTGGCTTTATCCTTTCAATTCTCTTTAAAGTGAAAATTTTTTATGAAGAATAATCGGCCTTTATTGGTGTTATTTCGAATATATCTAGTTTCAAAATTTATATTATAATTAATTCTTCTGAGTTGCAACATTATATGGAAACAATTACATGTTTTCATATAATTTAAGATGAAATAAAATTATTATATAACAATTAGAGAATATTTTTTATTACTATAATAAAAGCCAATTTTCATTCATTTTATTATAAATATTAAAAATAAAATTAAATAAAAACGTTCATTTTTACGATTTTGGTCAATTTTATGCGTTTTTTTCAATTTTCAAAAATATCTCGACTATATCGAAACCTTTTCACATGCAGTTTTCTGCATCTAGTACAGAATTTTGAGGAGAATAACATAGAAAATCCTCAGATTTCTAGAAAATTGTTCCCCGGATATGCAAAAGTATGATCCTGTTCGACCGGTCTAAAATGAGTCGAAAAGTCTGAATTTCAAAAAACGCCGAAATATGAGAGATGAGATTTGAATCAAGCTATTTTTTGATACCAAAAACTTTTGGATCGATGAAAAATGAAAGATTTTATAAATGAACCTCTATCTTTATGTCGATGATATATAGTCGATGATATATCACATTTTTATAGTCAAATTTGAATTTAGTATAAATCCTAAGCCAACAAGGTATCGACAATCATTAATAATATATAAATCTTAATATTCTGAGTTGAAGTTAAAAATGAAATAAATTGGCAACAGTAATTCTACCATGGTTTTAACATAAACAAAAAAAACCAGAGTAGTATTACTGTTGTCATATTTATTTTCATTTAATTTAAATAAATAATTTAGAGTTAATTATTAGGAAATAATTATTTACATTAAAAAATTAATGGAATAAGATATAAATCTGAAATTACTAATTTAAGAACTCACAGTCATTAATTCTTGAAGGTATTTAAAAATTTAGTTTTAGAGCCAGGATAAGTTAGTTATGCTATTAAGAATTGAATTATTCACAGCGAAAATAATGACTACAATATATAAGGAGAATAATGATAAAAAATAGAATGGAATCCAATCACCAAACGAAATCTTTAAATATAATGTTTGTAAATAATTAAAAGATTTTTATATAGATTAGAAATAAATCTGCAACAATTTTTATTATTTTCCGTTTGAAAATAAATGAACGAGGAAGTTTTACGTATTACTTTGTGTAAAACCTTTTTTACCTATTACTTTGTACTAGGGTTAAAGGAGGAACTGATTAAAAAGGGGGGGGGGGGGGGGTAATTAGGGGACAAAGGTATTTAAAGGGAAGGGAGCGTTTCCTCGCGGGTAAACGGGGGCAACCTTACTTTGTACCAGAGTAGGGCGAGACCGAGAGTCTCGCCGAGACCGAGACGAGACTCTCGGTCATTTTCCAATCTCGGTCTCGGTTTTATTAGTCTCGGTCTCGAAACCGAGACCGAGAGTCTCGCCCCTTAGTCTCGGCGAGACCGAGACTGAATTTACACCCCTAAAGATGCAATTTTTCAGAAATTTTTGTGATTTTTTGTAATAAATTAGCTCTATTACAGACTAGAGATCTAAAAAATTATAAAACTTTTCAGTGCCTGCGGCGTTGAAAATTCCATTATGGTCTCCACATAAATCTTATGTGCTTAGAACACTATCCAAAATAACTACTAATTATATTACATTGGTTCAAGGTTCCAAAAAATTGTTCAAAATATGTTTTTACATCCCACTTCCTTAACTTGTTCAGGTCGATTTTTTCTTAAAATTTAGAAAAAAAAATCAAAAATTTCACACTCTAAGGCATGAAAATTAAAAAATTTTTGCCTGCGGCGCTGAATTCCGAATTTTAGGCGCCTTCGGCACCATAATATACAAAATTTTCCTTTCAGGGCCTTAATAAAGAAGATAAAGATACTTCTAGGTTATAATTAATGCCATATTGGAATTTATATTGAAAAATATTAAGATTTATTTTGAATTTAAAAAAATTTTAAAAAGTCTCGGTTGTCTCGGAATCTCGGTCTCGCCTCAAAATTTGGGTCTCGGTCTCGATCTCGGCTTTTTCAGTCTCGGGGAATCTCGGTCTCGTTTTTTTCCAAAAGTCTCGGTCTCGCCCTACTCTACTTTGTACTAAGGTAGTTTAAGACTTTTTTTAACGATTTTTATAAAAATGGAAAAAAGATGATTTTATGATTTTATTAATAATCTAAACCAAAAATTGATTTTAAAATTTTTTTAAAAACCGAAACCGAATAACTGGTTTTAAAGCTATTGGCTATAAATTTCTAATTATTATTCTAATTAATATTACATTCTCAATTAACAAAATAGCAAACTTGCCCTAATTTTTACTAAATTAGATCATGTAAAAACCAGTTAATTAATTTTGTTGCAGAAATTTGTTTATTATTTTTCTGCTGATTAGCATCTTTAATTAACCGATTTTTTTCTATGTTTGTAATGAAAGAAGACACATGGCTATTCGATTAAAAGATCGTTTTTGCATTAATTCTAATAAATTTTTGGAATTTCTAAATTACGAAATATTTATAATTTTCTAAATATTTATTTTATGTTCATATGAGCAATTACCTTATTTTAATTTTAAGAATATTTATGTAATTAAAATGAAATATTTTTTTAACTTAATTTATTTTAAATCCCAGCAACAAAATCAACAACATTTAAAATTTATTTTAGTATTAATTTTCCTTTCAATAATTACTTTAATTATTGTTTTGATTTATGATCCTCTTCAAAATGAAAATAAATTATTAAATAAACGTTTAAAAGAATTAAATAAAAAACGAATTTATTTTGAACAATGGCTAGAAACTTTAGATTTAAATATTAGAAAATTACCTGAATTTGATCAGTTTATTTTATCAGAAGTAAACCTTGGTCGTTTAGGTAATCAGGTAACGTAAACCAAAAATTATTACATTTACTTAGAGTTGTACATTGACCCCGATAAAAGATGTTGAAATCCTTATCAAGAACATATACCTAATTTACTTTATTATAATGACAATCTCTTTTAAAGTATATATTCTAAGTAATCGTGAAAAAAGGTGTTTTTTGCAAGTTGTACATGTACAAGTAATTAAATAATACAAAAAATAGAATGATCCTTATAATAGAGTCAACTAAAATCTTGAATAAATTTAATAATAATAAGATAAATAATAAGTTTATTTTATTCTTAAAGATGTTTCGTTTTGCCTCACTCTATGCAATAGGTCAATTGTTGAACAGAACACCAATTTACGACAATAATGAAAGCAAAATGTTAATTATTGATAATGAACTCAAAGAAACATTTCCAAATTTTCATTCTCGTATTTATTATTTGGTATTTTAATTATTTATTAAATATTTAATAATTTTAGAAGAAAGATTTTAATGATACTTTTAAACAAAACTTTTCTAAAACATGTTGTGAATATGTTGACCCAAATATGTAGGCTTTTTTGAATAATTTAATATTTTTATACAATTCAATATATACAATTCAATTATACAATTCAATTGGCAAGAGCAAGGTCAAACGTCAAAATCAAATAGTTGACCAAATTAAATAATTTGATTTACTAAAATATTTAATTTTAAAATTTTAGTCAACAGAGATAAAAATTTAATACGAGAAAATAAACGATTGGGTAATTATGTATTCCCAGGGAATACATGAACTATAAGTAATTAATGTTCCATTTGGACATTACAATTTGATTGGCCGGCTCTTGAAAAGTTTAAATATCAATTCAGTTAAATTTTAATAAATATTTTGTTAAATTTAGACTTTTAGAACACAATACTAAAAGCAAAGTATTATTTTTGACTGGTATATCGAATTTTCTGAGTATACGTTATTTTGATCATCTACGGCCCCAGATAATAAAATTGTTTGAATTCAATAAAAATATTATTGACAAATGTTCTTATATTCGAGAGAAGATGTTAAGGTAAATTAAAAAGTGTAGAAATTTTTAAAGATATGTAACTTTCCGAATATTTCCTATGAAATTCTAATGTTATCGTTACAATATAATTTAATAAGATATGATATAGCAGAAGTCTCTGAATTACTTATCTAATATTATCAAACATAAGAAATAATTTTCGAAGCTGATCTGTTTAAGAGTGCTCCCAGCAAAAATCAAAAATCGAAACGGACCCAGACTTGGGTTACAAATTGATTTTTAGATTAAGTTATTCTAAAAAAGGAAAGTTAATCATTTTCGTATTCTATTTAATATTCTTGTTATTATTAAGTAATGATTCTTCATATAAAATTTGCGTTCATACAAGAGTTGGCGATTTTAAAGGTAATGGAGAAACAAAAATTGAAGAAGTTGACAAAGCTATGGAAATATTAACTACATTTTTAAAAAGTTATTTGGTTTGTATTTAATATTTTAATAATTTCTTCTCATTACTCAGTTTAAGAATTCATTAGAAGCACATGAGTCCAATAAGATTAGACCCATCCCAGTAAATAGCTAGCAGGAAGTAAGAGTTAAGCAAGAGTTTTTGCCTTTAGGTTCGTCGAAAGATATCCTAAAATTCCAAAACCAACAATATAACCCATGACAAAGAGCGAAAAACTGAAAAAAGTCTTGGGTCAAGATTCAATATAAAGAGTCTTGCACAGCTCTAGTTTTTTGGTGACTCTGATACCGCCTAAAACAACATAAAACTTGATTGGATACATAAATTGTTTTAGGACTCATACATTCTATCTTTTAATTAAAAGATTCAAAATACTACATTTTCATTGTTATTGTTTGGAACTGACTTAAAATTTTTGCAGACGATTAAAATTAATGAGGTAGATAAAAACTATTTATTTCAATTATTAGCATAAGCGTTGAGTAATAATTAAAAATTTCATAAATGCACAATACTCGAAAAATTTAAGATCAGAAATAATTATGGGTAAAATTAAATATTTTTCAGTCAATAAGCAAAATATACTATATTATGGATGCAAATATGACACGCGGAGAAGAAATAAATTTTGCAATTCAGAGTTGTGATTCTTTCTTATCAACAGCAACTAGCTCAACATATGCCTTTTGGATGGCTTATTTAATGCCTGAAGTAATAATATTTTGTTTTTAAATCAAAATTTAAAAAAAGGATCGTCCTATATTTTATGTACCTAGAGTCTATCCATATGATTCAAAGCAAATGATTAGACAAAGATGGATCTCCATTGAAGAAATGTATTGAAATAATCAAAAATCTACTTATCTTACAATAAAAATATTTTTTAAATTATTGCTTGGACAAAATTATTTAAAATTATCGAATAAATAATTTGAAAAGAAAAATATTAAGTAATTTAAAATTATTTAAATTAAAATATTTGTTACCACCATTAATAGATTAACACATTAGATTTAGCATCATTAATGTTAAAAGTAAGCGATGCTAAAACTAACGTAATAATCTACAAGGAAACATTAATTGGATAAGAATTTTTTTTTAATTTTAAAGAATAATTTTCAAAAAACAAAAAAATTCGTAAAAAATTTTGTTTTTTTTTTTAGTTTTAGATTGGAATGCAAGATAAAATTTAAATAGAATTCTCTTTGTGCTAAAAATAAATAATCACATAGAAGAAAATTAGCAATTTTGTTACATAGTTCAGTTGTTCCGCTTAAGTTCAAATGTCGGTCGTGTTTTAGCGTTTTAGAAAACTATCTAGTCGGGTTTTCTAAATGTCCTCTAGGACAATATTTTGACAACTCTGATATACAAGTTTCAGGCTTAAATAAACAGTTCAAATTATTTTCCGTATATGAAATCTTTTTAAATTATTTATATCAATAAATTTTATGCACTTAAAACTGAGGAAATAATCAATTATAATAAATTAAAGAGAAAATAAAATTTAAATACGTTTTTGCAACATTTTATTCTTCAACAAACAATATTAATTTTATCGTATCTTAGATCTTTAAGAAAAATTGCAAAAATAAAATAAATTAATTTGTCAGAAATTTTAGATGATTTTCCTTCAATTAATAAAAAATAAAATATATTTATTCTTAAATTTTTTAAATTTCAAATAATGAAATATAAATAAGGTAAATAAATACATATAATAAATACAGCGGATCAATCGAGTCGAATTTCAACTCGATTGATAAGGATCTTGAAAATAATAACATGTTTGTTTATAAAATAGTTTTTATTCCCTATTCATTTCCTTATTTCTTCCGGAGACTTATTTTAACGATAAAGTCGAAATTTTATAGAAATTATTGTTTACAAATTACACAGATTATTTTCTAGATTAATTAGTGTTGCCGCAGGTAATCTGACCCGAGGAATTTTTACAAAATTCTCATATGCTTTTTTGCTTAGCCCGATCTGAATATGATAAAATCGATAATTTGACAAAATACTGATGATTTTCAAAAATACTAAAATATTGACTTAAGAGAGAAATTAAAAAAAATAATTTCTGAAGTTGCAATTTCAGAATAAAAATGAGACATTCAAAAATAAAAATTTATATCTTATTTTCTTTTATTATTTTTCTAACTATTTTTTTATATTTAACGTTTAATAAAAAAGAAATAAATCAGACAAAACAATTTAATCCAACAAATGAAATAAATCAAACAAAGATATGCTTAAATGAAACAAAAAAATTTTTGTTTTCACTAAAACGCCAAAAACAGGGACTGATTATGGTTCGAGATGCTATAAGTAAATTAACAATTTATAATGCAACATTGTTAAATATAGCAAAGCATTTCAATGTTAGTATTTTTCAATAAAATATAGTTAATTTTGGATCCTCTTATCGTAAAGATAAATTTATTAATGCTGAAAATTTATTATCTAACTCCCCAGGCGAAATATCTTTTATTTTTGACCCATTTATGGGAAAATTTCCTGTTCACATTCTCAAATACTTAATTTCAAATATAGGAAATTTGGGAAGAACACTTTACTGCTCTACAACCAATACAATTAAAAGCTGAAGAAACTGAAAGAAAATTTTTCTTAAATTTCAGTCATTCTACTAAAAATAACATTGATTGTAATATTGTTACAATGGGTAGAACAATGTTTTTAAATTATTAAATTTATATGAAATTGTAAATAAATTTAATTTTCTTATAATTAGTAATTATGTTTTATCATTTATTTAAGGTATTGGACGTATAGTGCAAGCGGAAGTAGATCTTAAAAAAATATATCCTCAATGTAAATTTTTGGCATTAGATCCAGAATCGGCAATTAACAAGGATTTGGTTAAGAGTAAACTGAATGGGACGTTTGTAAAAGGTGTGATTGGTGCTGAAGATAGTGACACTTTAAATATGAAGCCGAATCTTTATGAAAATGGTTAATAAATAAATTCGTATTATAAATCCAACAATGAGTTTATTGTATCCTCTCAGCAGTTTTCGCGGCTTATTTTACGAACAATTCATTTAATAAGGAAAGGAGATAACTTACCTATATCATTTTATATTACAATGTTATTTTTCTATCTTAAGAGACGATTGAGTTTAACAAAGATATGGACGAAACTCCTATTGGTTTTTATGATTTTTTTCTATATTATAACGAAAATAAAGTTATTGATATGCTTTCTATTGACATTGAAGGGAGTGAATATGGTATCTTTCAACTTCTTGCAGGTATTTACTGAAAATTTTAGTTTAAGTAGTTAAAGCGCGAAATTGATAATTCGAAATTTAAACTATATTTTAATTGTAGAACACTATGACAAAATGCCAATAATTCTCTGCCAACTAAATATTGAATTTCATCATCATCCACTTTTTGCTAATTTTTTTTTGCGGTTAAGATTTTTACGAAACTTTGATGTATTTATTCGACACAGTAGATTTGTGCTTATGAATACAGAAATATATTTTAGTAATTTTAAGACAAAAAGTAATCATATATTTCATAGAATGTTTTTTGTTAATTATGTTGACAAAATTTGTGTAGAAAAATTTTTATGCTATTAAATATTATTTTAGAAAGGTCGGCCCTACCAACTTAGTTGGTGTTATGTCTTGTGTCGATATATTTATCTTATCTTATTTTATTATTTATTTCTTTGTCTTATTTATTTAAAATAACCCTAACTCTCAATTTAATGAGGCTCAATCTAAATTACTTTATTTCAAAATACAAATATATAAATTAGAAAAAAGGAAAAAATGGATGGGAGCTCCTAAGAAAATCGCCTGAAATATCCCATCACTGAATTGTTTCATTTTTGCTTAATCAAGTGAGATAAAGAATGTGATCAATGTGATCAAAATTTGAATGTGATCAAAGGAAGAAATATATAGAAAATAGTTTGAGGGAATAGTTTGAATATGTTGGGAAAACGGGCAGAATTGGTAAAACATAAAATGATTAAAAATCTTTAAATTTATCAAATCACGGACAAAACAGTTGATTAAGCAAAAATGAAACAATTCAGTGATGGGATATTTCAGGCGATTTTCTTAGGAGCTCCCATCCATTTTTTGCTTTTTTCTTTGTGGTTGACGGCTTTCGAGTAATTTACCGAGAAGAGATCTTGAAAGTAAGACCGAGTGTTTTTACGCATATCGGCGAGAACAGATGATGACATTAATTTATGTTTTTTAGTTATAATAAAATGTAATAATATTATAGTCTCCACATAACTATACCCTCACTCAATTTTTTCAAATTTTTTTTATCTAAAATTAGAAATTTAAACAAAAGATTTGATCAGATGGTTGATAATAAGAAAATTTATCAACCATAAATAACAATCAGTAAAGATTATTGCCATCATGAAATCATCTTCTAGATTTTTAGCTAAATTAACTATAACCTCACTTGATTTTTTCCCATTAGGGGTTGTTCGAAAAATCCACAAAAATTTCAGTGACATATCAATCTGTATTTTAAGAAATACACCTCAAATATTGTTCCATCATTGAGATTTCAAATCCCCAAAATCAACTGAAAACAGGGGTAAATATTTTCAAAAAATATTTTCGATTCCTAACCTGGTATCTAATTTTTAATATATTGGACCAGAAGGCCCGTTAGATTTGCTATAGGCTTAATAATTTCCATTTTTAATTTAAAATTTTTCAGTAAGTTCATTGAACTGGTATGTAATATTAAAATAAAAAAACAAGTATCAAAAAGAAATATTAAAGATAAAATCTTATCTTATTAAATAAATAACTTGATTTTGTCCTAAATTCTAATTAGAACGATTTTATTTGCTCAAATTATTTCTTTGTAAATGATCAATCCTTTTTTTACAAATTCTAATCTAAACATTCATCAAACCTTATTTTAATTAGATCAAAACAAATTAAAATTTAAAATAAATATCCAGTTTTTAGATGCCAAACACTAGGCTGCTGATTGGAAAAATTTATTATAAACCTGGATTTTTACATAAAGGTAATATTTAGAGGCTCGTACCTGTGTACTTAGTACGATGTACGAGGTAAAAAAATAGCCTGTACGAAGTGCGAGTACGAGCAAAATCTAAATTTCCAAATACTGGAAAGGACCTTTGTCAAAGAATATTAGTTTTTGATACTCATCGGCCAAGGTAATTTCGGGATAACATAAAATTGTATTTTCGGTACTCGTTCGGTTCCGTAACTTTTAAAAAGTTAATTTTACAAATATTACCAATTCCAATTACAGTAAAATAATTATATTTAGATATTACTATATTATCAATATTCATATTATTATCATTATTCTTCACTATAAAAAGCGGAATTTTAAATACCATCGAAAATCAAAAGAAAATGTTTAATATAATTAATACCAAAAATATTCTTTTTGATAAAATTAAAATAAAATCAGCAAAAGGATTTGTTAATTTTAATGAACTTATACAAAATGTATATAAACCAAATGGTTATGATTTTGATCAATTTGTAAATGATGTTATACCAAAATTGAGGCTGAACAAAGAACAAACATGTTATAAGGTTATAAGTCTAGAATTCCAGACCGTAATTGAATGCAAATGGAAATTTTCGGAACCGGAATACCGGCTAGTCCCATAATGGATCTATGTCGAATTTTATTCCATTGTGGGAAACTCGACAAAACACGTAAAAATACTCGTCAATGATGTCATTATGGAAGCCATGTAAGGAAATTAATAAAATTTGACCCGTAATTATCGATATTACTGAAAATATCATTCAGTACTAGCTGTGGTATTGTTAAGTTTCGAAAAAATTCAATTACTTTTTAGAATTTCCAACCAATTATTATTTAATAAAATTAAAGAATATATTTTTAGATATATGATAATATTTTGTTTGAAACAAAAACAAATACTACTCCATCAAATAGTAAACGTATTCTATTAATACGTGTATTACAAGATAATTTCACATTAGATAGTTATTCAACATTAAATAGATGCTGTTTTAATGATTCTTTTAATAATGAACAATTGAATATTAACAAAGTTAATGAAAATTCAAAAAAATGGACTCAGAAATTTATTGATGGATGGATTAATGATATAAGGAATGGAGGAAAATATTTACAAACCTTTATTAATCATTATAATGATTCAGGTAATTATAAGAAAATTAATTATTGAATTCAATAAATCCTCGGTTAGAGGGAGGGAGAACCGAATAAATAAATTTGCCCAACAAAAATAGAAAATATGTATTTTTCGACAATTTCAATTTTTATGATAATGTTCTTGTGAAAATAACAGTATTACAATATTAAAGAGTAACGAAAAATGATGAAATAAAAAATTGAGACATACATATAAATAATATAAAACTGTTAACTCTATTAAAACTGCATGTAGATACCGTATTTTTCCTAATAGAAGCGCATGCGCTTGTATTTTTCGATCCTCCCGTAGGGTGCGCTTCTATTGGAACGTGCGCTTCTAATGGGACGTGCGCTTGTATTTTTCAACACTTATTCGAACAATATTTATAGTATTTTTATAGCTAAATCTAACAAAAATTTTATAATAAATCTAAACAAAAATTAAATCTCTATAGAATTATCACTTTCAATCCCGTTTTCATTGTCTTCATTCAGATCAATTTCGGCCAAAATTTCTGAAGTTTCTTTATCCTCTCGTGCCTGACGCAATAAAGCACGACCACTAGGAACCTGACCTTCTGGCTTAAAACAATGTATTTCTTCATCTTCGGAACCATCAGTTGCTATACCAATACCACAACCTTTAAAGCTTTTTACAACCAATTCTTTCGAAATTGCATCCCAGGCTTCATCTATCCATCCTAGGTAAACTTTCATTGGTCAATAGAATAAGATTTTATCAGTAGAATAAGATTTTCGTTTTCGAGTAGAGCTTTCACCGGGTGTATTACTGGAACATTCACCTACGACGTCAATTTCCGAACCGGAACTGGAATCCATTTTCAATATAATAGCGTGTAAATATTTTAAAACCTAAATTTAAACAATAATAAAGTTTGTTTCTAATAGAGATTAGGTAATAGGGAGTAATTATAAATAGTGCGCTTCTATAGTGCGCTTCTATTGTATTTTTCAATCCTCTCGTAGGGTGCGCTTCTAATGGGACGTGCGCTTCTATTGGGAAAAATACGGTAATAAGAAAATCTTCCTATTAAAATAATTTTTTAGTTTCACTATATTATGCAACTAAATATTATAATATAACTGGAAAGAAAGGTGCAGTTATTGGCTATATCAGTCCATGGATAGAAAGTATTTTATTAGCAAATGGTGCAAGCAAAATTGTTAAAATTGACTATCAACATATAGAAATTGGACATAAAAACATTATTTTTCTAAATGCTTTTGATCTTATTAAGGCAAGAGAAGTGTGAGTTTATTAGTTTAATTCTTTCCGTTTTCTTTTCTCCTTTCATCCCTTATCTCATTTCTACAAAAATTACAAAAAAGCCAATGTCAGTTAATTGTTAAGAATTAAGTCAAAAATGAGTAAATGTGGAATTTTTCTTGATTTTGTGCGATAATTCTGCATTTCGAGAACCTATGGCCACTGGAACGTTTGTCTAAGTGTTAGCTTATTCATCTTTATACATTTTTCTTCATTATGCGTTAAAAAACTGACGGGGAAGAAAATGATTTTAACTTATAAAAATTACCATTTTTTAGATATTTTGATACCTTCGACTTTATTGCTAGTTTTTCAAGTATTGAGCATTCTGGTCTGGGTAGATATGGAGACCCTATTGATCCAATGGGTGATATTAGAGAAATGCAGAAGCTAGGTTGTATTTTAAAGCCAGGAGGGCTTTTTTTCCTTGGTATTCCTGTTGGACAAGATGATGTTGGTTATAATTGTCATAGAACATATGGAAGAATTAGATTACCATTAATTTTTGCAGGTATTTATATTTAATTAATATATATATAAGTATAAATATATTGATATGGAGACCCTATTGATAAGCTTGGCATATTGATATTCAAACTATTGTAATGCCGGATAAGTTTCTTAATAAAGCAAAAAAATAAAAATCGGTGATGGGATGGTTGAGCGGATAACCTTTCATCGGAGAGATCTTATGATCAAACCCATCCAATGTTTGGTTACACCCAGCTATTAAGCAGATTTATGAAACAAAATCGAAGGATTTGACTTAATTAAAGGAAGTTATTTCTTTGCGATTGGTTGGGCACGTGGTAGGTTGGCCATTGGAATTTTTGTTACATACCTATTTATCTAATATTTATTCCTGACTATTTAAAAATTTGTATTATTACAGGATTTGAAATATTAGATGTGTTTTACATGAAAAATAAACCAATAGATTTAAAAATTGAAGCATTTGAAAATAATGATGAAGCTAGTCATTTTAATGTTACTCAATTTGTTTTTGTGCTCGAAAAAGAAGATTAATTTTATGTTTACAAGAAAAGTTAATACATGTTTATTCTTTCAAATAATTTTGTCAATGTTTAGAGTTAATATCAATTAGAGCCGTGAGGAATTTCAGTTTTTATTTTTGATTGGACTTTTGACAAATGAAATGAAATTGAAAAATTTATTTCTAACAACTAAAATCTTAATTAAATAAGATTTTAATTAAATATTAAAATCTTAATTAATATTAAAATCCCCTTTAATTAAATATTAATCTGAAAATTTAATATGACTTTCTACATTTAAATTAAAATGGTTTTTTATATATTATTTCTAAATATAAGCTAGATATTTATCTGAATTATTTTATTATAATTGTTCCAAAAAATATAAAGATAATATCATAATGTCTCAAAATTCGATTTGTCATTATTTAAAAAATGTTTTTCTATTTGAAGCATAGGAAAACTACCGCAGAGCTATTAAGCAGAGTTAATACAGTTGACTCTCGTTATAGTCCCACCCCACGGTCCTGCCAATACTTAGGTGGGAATGTATCCCGGTGGGACTATAATGACAGTAAACTGTATTTCTTCCAGGGTTTTTTTCGGGTTTTATTATTTATTTTAGATGAAAAACTGAGCAAATGATGCCCAGTTTAAAAGAATTTTATACAGAATGATACTGACTGATTTCGGAAAAATCATTTTATTAACTTCGTAACAATTTTCCACATTTGTTTCCATCCATTTAAGGTTATTGTTAAAAAATTCCCTTTACTATCATAAATTTTCTCATATTTGTCAGTTTTCCGAACTCTTACGACCGACGGTAAGAGTTCGGTTTCATGATATTCGATTTTAGGAGCCTGTACTAAATTACAGAGAAATTAAAAATAAAGAATGACAAGTTTGAAAACCTCTAAAAAATATTTAGCAGAACATCAGTTTTTTTGCAATTTAAATAGACATATATTTTATTTAATAATTTCTTTTTTATTATTTTTTATTTTAATTAACTTAAAATACGAGAGAGACGGTATAATTAATTAATTTTAATTATTTGAATTTTTAGTTTTTTCTACCTCAAGCAACTTAATTAAAAAATATGAAAATAAGAGATTTATAACAGTAAATCTTAAAACGTCTCAAGATGGTTGCGGCGGGCTTGGGAATATGGTTTTTATTTTTAAAATTATTTAAATAATATTTTTGATAATGAAAAAATTTGCTTAAAAATATTCTCATCGTCAGTGTGAGAAATTTTAATATTATTTGAATTTGAAATAAAAATTGAAATTTGTGAGAAATACTTGTGGATATAGTTGCGGAATTTTGTATAAAACTAAAAAAAAATAAATAAAAAACAATAAATTATTAAGATGTGGAGAACAGCATCACTTATTGGAATAGGCACATATTTAAACAGAACTGTTTGTTTTGAAACAATTCATTCATGTTATTATAAATATAGAGAGAGGTTTAAACAAATATTTAATCACAGTCATCAAATATTTAAATTCATTGCAAGTATTTAGTTTTTGATATTATTGAAATTGAGGTGTGAAAAATGGTCAAAACATTCAAGATTAAATTTCAGCTGTCATTGGGATTTTTTATATTTTAGAATTTTTTCATCATAAAATTGAGCTTGGTCTTTCTGAAGTTTTTCGATTTTTACGAGCCCGTATCTCGGTTTATATATAATTCCACTGAATGCTCATTAGTCAGTTATATCATTTCTAATATGATATAACCAAATAATTATTATTTATTTTACAGATTTCTAAGGAAAATTATAGAAAATTTAGGGAAAAATTATTAATCATACTTCATTTTCACAAGGCAATTTATTTTATCAATAATTTTGAAAAAGTTTTAAGAATCCAGAAGTAAAACAAGTCAAAATTTTTCTACTTGGAGAACATTGTTGTAAATTCCTGCCATTTAAAATGTAAAAACACAGAAAGAAATGAAAAATAAGCTTCAAAATCCTTGATACAAAGGGCTTATCTCTGGTGTTTTTATGGAAATAGGGTGTGTAATAGAGTGCGGCACAGGACAGGATCCTGCACAGGATTTTGCAGGATCCTGTCCTGTAATCCTGTTATTTTGACGTGTAACAGGATTTACAGGATTAATCCTGCAGGATCCTGTCCTGTTCGATTTTTTAAACTCCAATCCTGTTACAGGATCCTGCAAATGCGATTTTACCGCACTCTAGTGTGTAATATCCTGAGGGTAATGCCAAGATCAAAAACATTAGCAGCCAGAGTCAAGTGTCATAAATTTTTTGTTTTTGATCCTGACATTTGTCAGTTCTCCAAAAATTCATTTAAAAATACTCCCACGGATAACATCAGATTTATTTCTTGATTTTGTAAATTAAAATAAATTCTAATAAATTAATATTACAAAAGAATAAAATATAAACTTTTATTCAAATATTTAATATATTTTTATTTTTAGATTGAAAAAAGAAAAAGCACAAATAATTAGCCTGCAAGGAAGTTATCTTCAATCATACAAATATTTTAATAATTATATCGATAAAATTAAGAAATTTTTCTCATTTAATGAAAATATTAAAGAAAGAGGAGAATTATATGCAAAAAAATTATTTGGGTATTTAAATTTATAATTTTTAATTTTTTTAATTAAAAAGAAATTTAACAATTGAATATAAATTTTGTGTGCATATTAGAAGAGGAGATTTTATCGCATTAGGACAAGCAAGCAAAAAACAATTTACAAGCCAATCAATTGCTTTTTTGTTGCCAAAACTGATGGTAAGATAATATTTAAAATTTAAAAAATACAAATATTTAAGAAAAAATTTAATCAAAAAAATATTTCAATTGTTCTTTTTGGAAAGGATAAATATTTTATAAATGATTTGTATATCGATAAAAAGGTAAAAATTTAAAAATAATGCATAAGATCCAGGTTCAATAGATTTCGGTAAATGGAGGCTTGGAGAAAATTATGGAGGCTTGTTTTGTGTACCTAGCTTGTTTTAAATCACGAGGCAGTACAATATTGACATATATCATTAACAAACCCCCTCCACATCTATTTATTTAATTACACAAAAAAGCAAAATTAAATAAAAAATTGGTACTTTTCTGTTATCCCGCCCCCCCTCCCTATTTGAGTCTCAGAAATAATCCTTTTTTTCCTGTCAATCATTTATTTTCCTTGAGCAATATAAGTGAAAAGTAATTGTATGAGTAAAAATTAGTGAGTAAGAATTAGAAAGGAGGCATATAATCCGCAATTCCATTTAAAATTTCATCAAAAAAGATTTGTTTGTTAATCATAGCGTGGCGTCTCAAAATGAAACAAATGATTTGCATTTTTATGCAATTGCGGATTATATGCATTTTACTCATACAATTACTTTTCACTTATATTGCTCAAGGAAAATAAATGATTGACAGGAAAAAAAGGATTATTTCTGAGACTCAAATAGGGAGGGGGGGGCGGGATAACAGAAAAGTACCAAAAAATTTATATAGAGTTAAAAATCATATTTAAAATTAAAAATTCTAGTATAAAATATATATGTCAGAAATCGAAAATACTGGTGTAGATATGTATTTTGCAACTAATTATTGTGATGCATATTTAATAACTGCATCAACATCAACATATGCTTGGTGGATTGCATTTTTAATGCCAAAAGAAGTTCCAGTATTTTATTATGATTGTCATTTATTGGAATGTAAACATATAACAAAGAAAGATTATTTTTTACCTAAATGGCAGGGAATTAATTATAATTATTTTGGTCAATTAAAATTTAGTACTTAATTTTTGTAAAATTAAAATTTGGTTAAAACTTTTTTTTATCGTTATTTGTTTATTGTTTTTGTTTTTTAAAGTTATAAAAAGAACACCAAGAATATGTATATTAACTCCTAATAATAATTGAAATTTTTAGATTTAATAACTTTCTCCAAAAATAAACTAAAAGGAATATGGGTCGGGGAAATGAGAGATGAGTGAGAAAGATAAAATTCTTTCCAACTTTTTTATCTTTATTGAGTCAAGAGGCCAAAGATGATATAAAATAACAGCTAAAATGTACGTCCCTGGATATCATTTCATTTAATAAGATCTAATTCTTAAAATTAACTAGGTATAGTCTCGTTTTCAAATCTTCTTTTTAAAATATAAAGATTAATTAATTATGATGATAATAATTTTTAGATTTAGATTAAAGAAAATAATTTTTGATAAGATTAATAAAATAGCATTTTCTATCAAATATTTTAAAGAAATTATGACCGGAGATTAACGATTATGATCTGCACAAAATTAGCAAAAAAATTCAAAAATTATAACATAAAAGAAAAGTTGAAAAAGCAAATTGCAACTAATATAAAAAGAGGAACGAAACCGATTTTTACTCGCAAATATTTAACGAAAATATTAAAAGAAAGATAACAATCATCACAGAATACTTTCATATTGAAATTTAAATAAAAAATATAAATTTGAAATAAGTGTGGCAAATTTATAAATCGATAATTAAATTCCGAACTATTTATTAATTTTATTTTAAATGAAGAATGTATAGAATTAAATTTTTTACAAAATTGCAACAAGAAATTGAACAAGAAAATCCCTTAATTTTTATTTTAAAAATTATTTTCTTTTCAATAATTATTTTAATATTAATTTTTATTTACGATATTAATACAGTACAAGGAAATAAATTGCGAGAAAAGGAAGAAAATGAAGTGAATGAAACATTATTTTATTATCAAAAATGGTTGGAGCCATTAGATTCTTTTAGAAAAATTCCTGAATATGAAAAATTCGTTTTATCAGAAAAAATGAACGGTCGTTTGGGTAATCAGGTAAAATTAGATTTATTATAATTAAATTAACCGTCAGTAAACTAGAGTCAAAGATAAACGCAACGTTAACCTAATCTTTTACCGAGTTTTAATAGAATATGAGAGGTTTACCTGTTCGAGGTCGAACCAAAGTATGTCCGGGATTCAGCTGCTTCATTAAAATAAATTATAGATGTTCCGTTTTGCTACACTTTATGCAATAGGTCAAATGACAAATAGAACACCTGTTTACGGTTACAATGACTGTCAAATGATTAATTATGATGAAGAATTGTCCGTACTCTTTCCAAATTTTCATTCACGCATTTATTTTCTGGTAATTTTTAAATATATTTTATACTTAAATAAATTATTTTAGAAAGAGGATTTTAATGATACTTATAATTATCCATTTGCTACAGATTGTTGTGATCTTATTGATACAAATGTGTTTGTTTTATTTATATTTAAAATTGGGATTTCGCGCGGGTTTATCATCCAAATTACCAACGAAACTCATCAAAGGAAAATCTAAAACTGACCAATTACTTTAATTTCGAAATTTTTATATTCAAAACTTTTTTTTTGCAGTTCTTGGATGTTTAGCCTCCTTACTTCACTAAAGCTACAAATTTTGATAAATTTTTATAATATTTCAGACTTGTGTCGCATAATATCACAAATAGAGTTTTAGTTTTGACTGGTATATCGAATTTTATTAATGTCAACTATTTTGATCATTTGCGGTCGCGGATACTGGAAATTTTAGAATTCAGCAGGGAAGTTAATGAAAAATGCTCTTATATTCGGGACAAAATTTTAAGGTAAAAGTATGTTTAAATATTAGTCATATGATATATAGCCAAATCTCGATATTGAATAAACTGATTCTGTAAAATTGGCCGTTAGTGGACTGATAGGAATGCCTTTTTAATTATCCATAATTATATATCATCTAACAAATAATCAAAATATATTATCACTACATCAGAGGTGATAATTCTTCTTATAAAATTTGCGTTCATACAAGAGTAGGCGATTTTATTGGTAAAGGTGAATCAAAGATTGGAGAAGTTAGCACAGCTATTGAAAGGATTATAAAAAATCACAAAGTTTGATTTTATATATGTCGGCGTCCAAATTGGATTTTAGTCCAAATTGGATTTGGCCGGCTAAATTAGATTTGGCCGGCCGAATCTAAAATAGACAGCAAGTTAGTCCAAATTTAAAATTAATTTACTCTAACATTCTTTTACACACTATTTCGTATTAAATTTTTTTGATATTAATCTTTGGGTCTTATGAGTTTGAGTCTTGTGTTTTTTCCATCATTTTTTGTTGAAAAATAACAAAAAATAATGACGAAAACAAAAAATAATGAATAACAATTTATTAAAGCAAAAATACCGATAAGTTAAAACAAAAGATAACAAAACAAAACTTGAAAAAAATATAATTGAAAAATTCATTTGTTTGAGCAAGAGAGGCTTTTATGACATCTACTTTTACACATCCTTCCTTCTTTATTACAACTGCACCGATTCCCATCACACTACAATTGCAATGCTTGAACCCTTGGCCTTCGTGTTGAGAAGAAGCTTTTGCAGCAGTTCGGAGGCTTACTGAAAAGGTTGGAACATCATCAAGTCCAAGATGATCACTCTTCGCCACAGTAAACCCACTTCTAACAAATTTATGGGGGAGTACACCTATGATTAGTAGTTAGATCAAGAGAAAAAATAAATTAACAAACCACTTTCTGTCCCTAATTTGTAATAGCCATTGTTATTCTCCATCACAACAGCAAGTATATTTCTTGGATCGACCTTGCCGCGATCAACAGGATCAATTGGCACACGCACCGTTCTTCCTACTTCGGCCTGCCCAAGACGGTCTTGTGTTGCTTTTGTCATTTCTTCTGCTCTCTTCATCTGAACTTCTTGAATGTATTCTCTATATGCAGCAATTTTTTGTTGTCTAGCCGCAATTTCTTAATATTTAAATATTTAATTCAAAAGGAACTTAATTTAAAAAAACCTGGTTGATTTGCATCAATTCGATTTTCATCTGTAACCACCTCAACGCTATTCTCCAAAGCCACATCAAACATTTCACTTGAAAAATTGCTCATGTAATCCTCGTCTTCTATTTGCTCATCTTCCATTGAAATGATTGAAGGTAAAGAGTGCGGCTTACGTCCAAAGACTGCCTCATATGGAGTTTTTTTCAGGGACTTATGAAATCTTAATATGAAATAAAAAAACATTAAATAAAAAACCTGTTATTTTTCATAAGCTGAAATATTTTTAAATTGTTTGCCCAGTCATTGCGCTGTAATGGGCTTTCCCACGTCATTATAATATTCTCTATATCTTGATTAGCGCGTTCCACACTTCCTTGAGTTGATGATTTTCTAGGCTGTCCATGGACTAATTTCACGTTCCATTCATTGCAGAGTGCGTGAATATGTTGATTCTCAAACTCGCGTCCATTGTCAGTGTGCAATACACGAGGTGGGCCATAGTGAGCAAAAATTTCTTCCAAAAGGTTTGCTATAGGACGTGCTTCTTTTTTCTGGAGAGCTCGCAAGTGGACAAACTTGGTGAAGTGGTCCTAATTTTTATTTTTTAAATTTAAATGTCTAAATAAAAAACCTGAACTACTAAAATCCATGAGAAAAGACCGTCTTAATGCATTCATCATTACATCACGACCTCCATGTCCAGAAAGCTCAATATGCGCGCGGTGTATTATATCAAACCGTTCTTCTTCAAAAATAACCCTCTTTTCCCCGTGATAAAGTAAATATTGTTCTTCAACTTCTCGTATTGAATAAATATTTCTCCACTTTGTCAAGGCTGTAAATGGGATAGAGTCATCCACTTGACTTGTAAATAAATATTTGAAGATGTTGTCATAATTATTTTTAGATGGAACTGTATTGTATTTCATCGAATTTTTCAAATCATGATACAATTGAAAAAATTTTTCGTATTGTGACATATTTTTCTGAAAACAAACAAAAAACGAAAAAAAATACAAAAACAAAAGAAAGTTGGAAAAATAAAATACAAGACTCAAACTCATAAGACTCAAAGATTAATTTTAAGTTTGGACTAACTTGCTGTCTATTTTGGATTTGGCCGGCCAAATCTAATTTGGCCGGCCAAATCCAATTTGGACTGAAATCCAATTTGGAGCGACATATATATTGAATTTCGTTAATTTTAATAGATGGAAAATACGACTTTTTCATTATTAATGTTTGGTGCTGATATAAACTTTTTGAAAACAGTAAAAGTTAATGAGGTAAGATATCTCTACAAATTTTAGTTAATTTGTATTAGCTAAAACCTAGAGATTATATTTTTTATTTGTAGATTTAGACTATAGATGTAGATTTTAATTTATACATACACTAGAAACATGCATTAATGTGTGAAATATTTAAATAAAACCTTCTATAAAATGTTTTAACCCTTTAATATGTTTTTCAGACCAAGGCAGTTTTGCAAAAATATATATTTGCATTAAATCCGTGCTCTATAAATAATAATTAATTTAAAAATTAATTCATAATTTGCGAAAATATACTAAATTATACTTTTAAAAATATTTTTAGTCAATAAACAAAATTTACTACATATTGGAAGCAAATATGACACGAGGAGAGGAATTTAGCTTTTCAAGTCAGAGTTGTGATACTTTTCTTTCAACAGCATCACTTTCATCATACGCATTTTGGATGGGATATTTAATGCCTCAAGTCTTTATTTAATTTTATAATAAATTTCAAAAACTTAGGATCGTCCAATATATTATATACCAATGATAACTCCAGTCGATACAAGACAAATACTTCCAAAAAGATGGATACAATTGAACAATTTATGATTTAATTTCCATTTCGAAGTTATTTTAATTCGATATTCATAAAAGTAGTAAAATTTACAAAATTAGAATGATATTTTAGTAAATAAATTGGGATTTTGGTCTGGCCTTGTAACAAATCTACTAACGATTTTCTTCCGAGAACATAACCTTCATTATCTATTGGGCTTGTTACCTCTAAAATAATAAATTTAAAAAGAAAATTTTTATTTATACCGATAATATCGCCTTCCTTTAATTGAATCTCTTCGGAGCCATCTATAAATATTATTAAATTAATTCTCAGTATCTAAATTAGGTTACTTATTGGGTAAATAAAATTTAAACTTCTAAAAGATAATTTAATTTGTCAGGAAAAAATCGGCTGATGAACTTTTTCAATAATAAGCGTATTGTTTTAAAAATTTTCTACCTTTTTCTTGGATATAATCAGTAATAGCAACCATTCTGATGTCTAAAAATGGCAAAACATAGTAAAAGTAATCTATTAAGAAGTAAAAGATTTGTAAAAACTTTTTACTATGTGAGTGTTCAGAATAGAAATAATCAAGTGAATGAACATTATTGCTTGCATCCGTACCATATGTTTGCATTATTTCATAGACAAGACGACAAATCTATTTGTTTTATTTTTAAATTTTAAAATGATTCATGAAAATATAAAATTTGAATAAAGTTAGCATTAAAGATGATATCGGTTTTGCATCTCATCCGGGTTTCTTATTATGATTTATGTTTAGAGCCTGGAATGATAGTCTTTATTAAAATCATATAGAAAACGGGGAGACCTTTTTGCCTCATTTAGTAAAATATGATGTAAAAGTTATTTTTAAAATGTTTTCATTATTTTAATGATGCCTCATTTTTAGGGATTTTTACCCTACATCTGACCTATTTTTGTGGGGCTACACCCTATTTAGGTGTTTTGTAAAATGCAACACTGATAGAAATGTAAAAATCTCTCTTATCGAATCCTGATCTATAATAATTTATTAAAAATCCTATTAAATATTTATCAATAGCAAATAATTCTAAGAAATTGTCTATCATATTCACTTACATTGTTGCTGAATGTACACAAAACAAATTGACATTTTGATAGAATAAGAATCTCAGAATTCAATTCAATTAAATAATCCTTTGTTCTTTTTTTCTTAGTATAGTAATCTCTCCCTTCTAAAAAAGAATTTACCCTTTCAAAGTAAAAGGAAGAAAGAAATTTTTGAAGGAAAAAATGATCGAATAATCTTGACTGCAATATTATACGAATAATATTGCAAATTATTCGTATAAATTACTTACCTAGTTTATCCAAATTACTATGATAAATTCTATATCTATTTCCCCATTTTTTATTTGCTTCATTTACAAGAGTTTTAGGTTCATCTGTTGCTATATATAAAATTCGCTTGTTGGTACAGTATTTTGAATGTTTATTAGAGGTGTGATTGTAGTCTATCATAACATCAAACCATAAATCAACCCATTTCTATAAATGTTGAGTAGAAATGAAACAAATCTACATATTAATTGTATGCTCGCGAATCGCGAGTATACAATTAATGAAATGACTGGAAAGAGACAAAACTCACCATATATTCGTCTAAATTGAAAAAGTTTGAATTTACATATTTGTCCGATCGCCTGAAGTTAATGCCAACAACAGGGCCTAAAGTAAACATATTAATATAAAAATATGCTTATAAGTTGATAACTTTTTGAAAACCTTCAAAATACATTAAAGAAACCCTTACCACATTCGAAAGGAATTTTCGCATAGTTCTGATTAACAGCGTTTTCAATATTTTCATTTAATTTCCAGACATATTTCAACAACTAAATCATGAAGATTTATGGGTTATTACTATAAATATAATTGAAAATAATCAAATTGCTAAAATTTTTATTAAAGTAATAAACCGACAAAACTCATTTATTGACCACAATTGTACAATAACTGAGAATAATATAAGTAAACCTGTCCTTGAAACCATACATGCGGATTTGAATGATGTTTTAGCAAAAAGCTCTCTAAAGATTTTGGCGCTGCTTCTGGGATATGTAGAAGTTCTGTTTTATTTAGCAAATACCTCTCATCTCTACTTCTCAAGAACACAATTCTATTTGTTTGGTCAGGGCCCGTATAATATGCTGAATCTGACTGAAACGGGACGACCTAAATTTAAAATTGTTATAAATATATGAGAACGGTAAACGGTCATTTCTTAATAATTTACATGTTTGTCATAGCTACAATTTGATATAGGATTGAATATTTCACTCCAAGTAGCATTATATGTCCATCTTTTGCCATCTTGAAAAATAAGTGTCCTTCCACTACCAGATGCAATTGAAATGCAATAACTGTAGAAATATTGGGATGTTTCATTTGTGGCTATAATTAATGCCGGAGAATTAACTAAAATAAGGTTCGAACTCATATAGAAATCAAATTTGCTGCCAAATTTTAAAATGTATGTATATTAAATATTAGGAATGCTCGATCGATACAATCGAACCGAAATCTATTAAATACATAGATATTTTAAATAAAAAATTATTTTTATTTGGTGGAATTTTCTGTTCCGAGTGCAATTTTCTAGAATTTAAGCACTCCATAAGCCATGTCCAGAGATTTTATTTTTGTAGTCAAACCGAATAAAAAATTACATTTAAATATAAATAATTTAATAACCTAATGTGATGCATTGAAAATCCAAAACTACAGAAATCGTCTAACTAAAATATAATAGGTAAATAAATTATTAATATTATTAAATTTAATTTGTAAATATAAATGGCAAATAAGTAAGTAAACTTTCTCGAACATTCCTAAGGTGGCAAGACAATTGCATATTAAGAAGATTCCCACACTAAAATGTTGTCAAGTTTATTTTAGTAGTTTATGATTGGGATGAAATTTTAAGATGAGATTTTAATTTAACGAAAGTTCAAAAACTATCGGCACCAAACGGTAATTTTTTAATGAATTTTTACCTTAAAATTTAACACTAAATTTCCAAATTAATTAGTCACAGGATCTTCCTTTAGTCCAAGTTCCCATGATACCACTTCCCGTAATTTTGTCTCCTCTTGAACAATTTTTGAAATGAAAAATTAAAGAAAAAAGGCCGAAAAGATTTAAAAAATTTATTAAAAAATTATTTGTCTTATTCAACTCCTATAGGAATCAAACCATCGTTAAATTATAGTTCCCGTGTCCGCATAAAAGACCGAATCACAAAAGACCTAAGCGGCCAAAATATCTCAAAAGATCAAATTTTCAAAAATGCAAATTTTTTCCTTTTGTTTTCTTAGAATTTTGTTTAATTCTTAGTACTAAAAATGGATATAAGAGCTAAGATTATTGAGATTCATAAGTCCAGAAAACGACGGTTGCCTATCAATGATTCATCAGAGTTAAATGAAGTACAACTTCCTAAAACAAAGAGGAAAATAATGAAGAAAATTCTGAAGCAACTTTAATTAAATTTGAACAAGGAGTTACATACAAGGGAAACGTTACACTTTGGCACGCAAGTTTGATTCAAATTCTAAGATCTATGGATTTTAAGGCTATCGATATAACCTTGCGATCTATTGAACGCCAGCCTGGAGAATGTGATACTGAAGATGGGGTTTTAATTGGATATTATTGTTTTATTTATTAATGATTCGGTTATTTAAAATAAAATTGTTTTACTCTTCTTCTATTTTTAAATTTAATTATTTTTCTTTGGGTCTTTTGAGATATTTTGGCCGATTGGATCTTTTAAGAATTCGGTCTTTTGTGATTCGGTCTTTTGTAGTGGCGCCATAATTCCAGTCCCCCTCCTAAACCTATCTACAACTTATCCACATTTTATTTTGCAATTGTCTATGTGTGGAATCGTCCAGGAAAATTTTCAGACTTATTTCACAAAATTACCGGAAGAAGCTAAAATAATTTTACCAAGCAGACAATAATGCGCGCTTCAGAGCAATTTTTTGGGTGTTGAAGCTTGTATATTGCATCCTGAATTTTTTCACCAACCTTTAAAAAAGGCAAATAATTCGACACATTCTGAACATTTTTAAATTGATTTAAACTTTCATAAATAGTTTTTAAATAAAAAATATTTTTTGGTGTTACTAATTTATTTCTAGAATTATTCTGAACATTTTTAAATTGAACTGAAGAAAATAATTATCGTAATTTGTAATATGGTATTTTCTATAAACATCCATAATATGTAATCCTTCCTAATAATTTCACCTTCAACAGTAGATTATTGTCGGCCATTTTATACTTATTGAGTTCAGTTTTAAGTTGACGTACTATAAATTTTTCTATTCTTTGTCTTAGTGCTTTTGGTGTAGTTGAATTAATACCATAAATTCTATTTAGGTAAAATTTCTTCTGAATCATTGTCATTTTATAATAGAGCTCCTTAAATTGAAAAAATAGGCATTTGCCTAAAAATCCTGTCTCTAGTTATAACTAGAGAAAATTTCACATTTTTTTTCAGCTCACGGTCACGTTTTTTATGATCTTATTTTTTCACGTTTTTTATGATTTTATTTCTATGATAATTTTATTTTAATGATCTTGTTAAAATAAAATTCACAATCACGGGTTTGTTAGTCACTGAAAATCACGGTCACGGTTTTTCTCAAAAATCACGGTCACGCGCAACTCTATTTATAGCATAATGAGATAAAAGTTTTTAAATAGACTTTTGAAAGCACTTACTTTGCTTACTTTTATCTTGCTAATAATTGAAGGAACATCTACTGTTGTCGTGAGAATAAAATATACAAACGCAAATGCAAAAATCATTATTGTTAAGAAAATAATTACATGATTTCTCTTCAGTCTAAATTTCCTTTTATAAGCTTTAGGACTGTTCTCAGTCTAAAATGAAAAGTTGTATTAGATTTGATATGAAATTTTTAATGGAAATATGATAATTTTCTAAAAATTCCCAAAAATCGATTCATAAAATTTCCACCTCATTATTGTCAGTATTCTACTTTAAGTGGAATATTTGACAGATAAAATTACTTTAAGCTGATGTACAAGCTTAAAGTCGGCATAATCTTCGTTGTCAAAGTCACTTGAATTAATTTTAGAATATTTTAATTTTTTATTAAATAACAAAGCTGGTTGCTCCATTTAAGTTGAATAACTTAAAATTTGTGATTTTGCCCATTTAAAATTATTTCGTCAACATACTATACATCAGGGTGGGTAATGTGTGGCTTATTACATTACCTTGGATGTGTGGATTATCTAGGATAACTTATTGAATGTGTGGTAATGTGTGGCTTATTGGATAATGTGTGGCTATTAGAGTTGAGTCAAAGCCATTGCTTATTTTTCGGTTTGCAAGGTCCTCTGCTTTAAACTCCTTAATTTATTAGCCATGAATAGAATATCCAATCAAATTCCTATACATTTCAGCTTAATAAAAAATAGTTAATATCGTGAAATCTCGTACGTGTTTTGTGGGGCATGGCCCACCCCTACTATACATACTATTTTAAATCTCTATATTTTATCATTTTATAGGCGCCACTACAAAACATCCAAATAACAGAACATCCAATCAACCAAAATATAACAGAACATCCAATCAGCCAAAATATAACAAAACATCCAATGATTTTGAATTATGTTTATTTATTTATTTGAATTATGTTTGCGATGTTTAATTATGTTTTAAACGTTAAATGCCTATTTAATATTAAATCTTTTAAATTACACTTTTTGTTAATTTAGATTTTTTACTTCCGGTTCGGAAAATGGATGTAAGATTAAAGCTTATTGAGTTACAAAAGTCTCGGAAACGACCATTACCAATTAATGAAACATCAGATTCTAGTGAACTACAACAACCAGAAGCAAACAACCAGAAGCAACTGAAGATGGTGTGGATAGTGCAACATTGGAAAGTGAAATTATTAGTTCTGATCACAACACTTCTAGTTCATTATTTATTCATTGAATTTTCAAAATTTGTCACTTTATTTTTTGTTTATTTGACTCGGTGATATTTTATTGATTTTTTGATTCTATTTCATTTAATTTTTTGATTCGGTGACTTTAAAATAAAATTTAAATATTTTGCCTTTTTATCATTGAGTTATTTTTATAGGGTCAGATTTTTTTCTAAATGTCTAGTTATTTTATTTTCCTTTAGACGATTTGTCCATTTTTGATCGTGTGGGTTTGTCAATTGGATGTTTTGTTATATTTTAGCTGATTGGATATTTTGTTACTTGGATGTTTTGTTAGGACACGATTTTATAATTTACTTACTAATTTTTATTACCTAAATCAATTATATAAATATTATATTTATTTTCGTTGTAAAAAATAGCTTGTTATTTAATAGATTTTTTATGATTTTATTATAGGTATTTTGAATATTTTTAAACGTGAATAAATTATATCTTTTCTTTACCCTTTTTTATATTTTTCCTCCGTTTTATGTTTCATAAAATTAAGATTTGTTATATAAGATAAATAAATCCAAATAAGTTAAAAAGAAAAAAGAACTTTTTTTCTATGTTCCGAGCCCTAAAAATGACATGTAAATATTATTATGAAGATAACTATGATTTTAAATTTTTAAAAAAAAGTAAATTTTTCAACGTAGATTCTAAATAAGACACTTGTATTAGAATGCCAAATGGCGAGAGGGTTTAAATATGGCACCCACTAAGCATTGTCATGAACTCATTATTTTATGAATGAATTGGAGCATTATGAAAAGTTTTGAATTATTCTTATACAGTCTGTTACATTAATATAGGTCCATGAATTTTTTTCTCATTTCGACTACTTACCGTGGGTCGATTGGGTCAATATTTCTACCAAATATTCTTTCGACAATTTTATTAATATTAACACAATTAAATAAAATTTTGTTGACCAAAAAAGTTTTTACGATTTTTTTCTCAATATTTATTATTTTTACTTTTACATTAATATAGGTCCAAAATTTTAAAAATTTATAACTTTATTTTTATATAAAAATTAACATATGTTAAACATATTAATTTATTTTTAAATATTTCTGAACGGCTTACCCCTATTTTGAAAAAAGGATAACTAATTTCAAAAACTTGTTTCAAAAATAAAGATTAAATCATCAAAACAAATAAAAATAATGAAAAGATTCTGCCTCTTGTTTAAAATGTATAATTTCTCCCCTTTTTTCTTTATCTAGTACGTTGCAATCATTTTTTGCAAGTCAAAATCGCAACATTTTCATAAAATTAAATATAATTTTACTTAATAAATAACCATATGTCAAATTATAATCTTTTAAATGGATATGTGAAAAGAACTAATTTTAAGAACGGATTCTTAATTATAAGTATGTAAATATGTTAGGGACTAAATTTTTAATCATATCTGCTTCAGAATTTGCCAGTAAAGTTTTCAATTGCTGTTTGCTATATAATGGTTTTAATTAAAAAATTTCTTCAAAAATATTTAAAAGATTTTTTGAGGAAAAAATTTTTTGAAAATATTTTTAGAGAATAATTTTGAAATTTTGATAAAAATATGCAAAATATGACAAATATAAACATATATGCAAATTAAATATGAATTTATCCTTTAAATATGCATTAAGAACCGTTTAGTAAAGCTAGAGTCCGGATCGAGATAATACTATAGTTTTCCTATATGCCTCGGAAAGTTTTTCAACATTACGAAAGTGGCACACGGATCGATTCTATTTTTTCGATTTCTTTTGATATTTTTTGATATATATCAAAAATTAAATCGATCGAGCCTTCAAGCTCTATTAAAACATCATTTTTGGCTCTTTCAGCATCATGAATGCATTTACATTACTTCTCCATCTCTATTAATATGCAAATTTTTACATGTCCCTGCCCGTTCTTTATAATGTAAATGCTCAAATCAAGGGAATGAAAAATGTAAAAGTCGGAAAAAGCATGATTTAGCTCTCTTTGATACCAATACCGATAAATTTATACTGTTATTTAGGCATCAGCATCTTAGCATTACTCATCATCATCAAATATGGAATCCTGGATAATAATGAAGAACGGATCAACATATACTTCAATATTAATGAAAAAAACAATGTTTTTAGAGATAAAATAAAAACAGCAAAAGGAATTGTTAATTTTGATGAAATTTTGCAAAACGTCTACAAACCAAACGGTTTTAGAGTAGAACATTTTAACAAAGCTATACCAGATTTAAGTTTACGTGAAAAACAATCCTGCTTTCAGGTATCTATTGCCTTTCATTTTCCCCCTATGTTGCCTTTTTCTTCATTACTTACCTATAATCCGGGCAGTAATCATAACATATTCAATATTTGACTTTACTATTCAATATATTAAATTTAAATTATATATATAGATCTATTCCGAATGGCTGAATGCATCAAAAACGGATATTACACCTTCAAATAATCCACAAGAGTTATTACACGACAATTTTACATTAAATGGTTATGTAACACTGAGCCAATGCTATTATAATGATTCTTATAATAACGAACAATCAAATCTTGACAAGGTCGAAGCTACAAAGAAATGGAGCCAAGAAAATATTGATGGATGGATTAAAGAAATAAAGAATGGAAAATATTTAGGGCACTATATTGATTCAGGTAATAAGTTAATGATAACTAGGGTTTGGCAAAACATGCAAATGCATGTTTTGTATGTATTCCTTGAATACAAAACATGCAAATGCATGTTTTGTATTCAAGTTTTGATAATTGGGGCAAATGCATGTTGTGATAATTAGGGCTTGGCATGCATTTGCATATTTTGTTGTATTTGTGAGTTATGTATTTGTGAGTTATAAACATGCAAATGCATGTTTTGTATGCGGATATGCGTCGAAGAGAAGCCCGAAAATGGTGTGCATTTTAGGAGATCAAGGCATTTTTCAGAGTTCCTTGAATTTTATGGCCTATATTTTTCCTTGACTCAATGTCGGATCCCGATACCTCGGGATCGGGATCGGTTTCAATATTCTAAAATCCCGATACCGATTTTGGGTCGGGATCCCGATACCGCTGAACACTAATAATCATACACAATAGAGTGCGGCACAGGACAGGATCCTGCACAGGATTTTGCAGGATCCTGGGTACTTTTCTGTTATCCCGCCCCAAATTCAAAATTATTTCAAGAATCCTGTAAATCTATGAAAAATTTGCAGGATCCTGTAACAGGATTGGAGTTAAAAAATTCGAACAGGACAGGATCCTGCAGGATTAATCCTGTAAATCCTGTTACACGTCAAAATAACAGGATTACAGGACAGGATCCGGTACTTTTCTGTTATCCCGCCCCCCTCCCTATTTGAGTCTCAAAAATAATCCCTTCCTTCCTGTCAATCAAAAAGTAAGAGACTCCTTTTCCTGTCAATCAAAAGGAAATGAGAAAGAATTATTGAATAAACGTAAATAATTAACAATATTTATTACTATTTTCAAATTTTAAAAATTATTTTTGGGGTTTGTAAAGATACTTCTGCATTTCGGAACCTAAGGCCAGTTGGTCTTGGTACATGCGTCAGCCTATTCATTCAAATTTTGCCCAAAATTTGAATGAATAGCTGACGCATGAACC
>ABLG01000715.1:0-10000 GCA_000172435.1 Meloidogyne hapla
ATATATGTACGTCGATATTCGAAACAGGTTTTAACGCATAGGAAAATGTTTAATCATAAAAGGATAAATTAATTTATTTTATTCCTTTCATTTATTAAAATGCAATAACATAAAATCAATTTATTTAAAGCTTTATATGTCGGCTCAGTGGTCTAGTGGTATGATTCTCGCTTTGGGTGCGAGAGGTCCCGGTTTCGATCACCGGCTGAGCCCAACATTTTTATTTTTAAGTTAAATTATTTTAAGACGTTTAAATTTATTTTATAATTTATTTAAAACTATTTTAAATATTTTTAGTCATAAATAAAAGAGAAAAAAGGCTAAATATTATTTAAAAATTTTCTTTTAAAAAATCTGAGCGGATTCGAATCCACAACCGCTAAAATATTTGAAAATGAATTTTTTTTTTAAACTATTAAATATTTTTCTAGTGATTTTAACGATAAAAAATAATGGAAAATAAACTTTTAAAAATATCTTCTAGTGAAAACAAAATTTCTGAACGAAAAACAACTTTTTAAAATTAAAGGGCCCTGAACGTGTTTGAACCAACGACCCCATAAAATAACTAAAAAACCTTAATATCTTGATGAAATTCATCTCAAAAAAAATTTTTTTTGAAAATTTTAGAAATATTTTTAATAAAATAAGTAATTTGTTATTTAAACTAAAAACTAAAAGAAAAATATTTATTTAATCATTTAAAAATTTAAACAAATTTTAAAAAATCAAGAAAACCGAGTAAAGCCACTGTAAGAGGTAGTGACAATAATATTTTAAAGTTCCATATCTTTGGAATAAACAAACCGTTTGAGATGCTTTTGGTACCGTTTGATAAAGAATTGAATTTGCTACAAAATACAGTAAAAATAAAAATTTTATGTTCAAAGATAAAAAAAGTTAAGGATGGAAAACTGTCAAAAATGGGCATTTTCGGTTATTTTTCTCTCTCAATCTTCCACCCATTTTTCTTTAAAAATTAATTTAGGGCTTATTTTGTAGCTAATTCAATTCTCTATCCAAGCCTACCAAAGCTAGAAAAATAAAAAAAACTTAAAAAATAAAAATCGAGAAACCGAAGCAATGTCACTAAGAGAATGTCAAAATTTTAAAAAATTCTAAAATTTTATTATTTCTCTAGCTTTTAATAGGGTTGGATAGAGAATTGAATTTGCTATAAAATGAGCCTTAAATTGATATTTAAAGAAAAATGGGCTGGTGATTGGAGTCGAAAAATGACCGAAAATCCCCATTTTTACAGTTTTTTGCCCCTAACTTATTTGCCATCCTTCAAAAAATTTTTAATTTTTAAACTGAAAAGAAATAGAGGAGGGCGACAAAAAATTTTCAAACCTCTCAAAAAGTCAAAAAAACTAAGAAAAAATAATTAAATAATTTAAACCTTTAATAAATTAATTTTTCATCTTTTTAATCCATAATCACTAAATTCTTCAAAAATTCTTCCATCAGTTTTATGGCAAGGGCAAAATTGGCGATTTGACCAAATAAATGTGTTTAATGTATTTTCGAGCAATCATAGCCATTCCAACCTTATTAATAATAAATTATTTATTAATAATAAAGGAATATCTGGGCTTTAAAATAAATTTAAGACTAAAAAATCGATTTTCTCATCAGAAAATATTTAAAAAAATTTTCAAACCTTTCTCATCGGTGACAATTCCTTCCTCCCCTTAAAATTAGTTTCAACCTCCACATCCTTTTGTTTTCCTACTTTTTTGTTCTTTTTCTTTTGTTTTTTGGTTTTTGAAGAAGTTTCGGTTGATTCTAAACCAATTTTTGACGATTCCAAATTTTCTTGAATTTGTGGAGGTTTTTGTTGAATTTTGTCTTTATTGACGCTTTTAATCCAAAATTCACGAGAATTTCCCTTAAAATAAAAAAATAATAAACAATTAAATTTTAAATAAATTTAAACCAAAATAATGTTAGATTGATTGTCAACACATAAAAGCACGCCTTGGTAAACACGGCCGTCAGTCACTTAAAAATAAATTAAATAAACTTGGAAATACGAAAATTTAATAAATTAATTGATTTTTTAACATAAATTAAATAAAATGGACTGTACAAAAATTAATTAAATTGACAGTAATTAATTAAACTTGGGGAAAAAATAAAATTAACCGTACAAAAGAAATACAAAAATTACCCAAAAATACAAAATCAAGAAAAGTGACATTAAAAATAAAAAACTGTACAAAAATCAGAAATACAAAAATAAACTTGGTGTTACAAAAATGAAAATAAAAACTTTGTATTCTACAAAAATAAAAATCAGAAATACAAAAAAAACATAACTGTGAAGAAATTTAAAGTAAAAACTGTCAAAAAATAAATCAGAAAAACAAAAAAATACAAAAAATTAACTAAAAATATTGTAAAATTTAACTAGTATAAATTGAAAAAAATTAATTTCCAAAATTTCCCTTAATTCAAATATTTTTAAAAATTAAAAGAAATAAACCCCACATTCAATGCGCAACACTTTGTCAACCCATTTATACATTTGTCGCTCCTTGTTTGTCACAAATTTGCTGTCAGGCAAAGATGGAAAAATAGTTGCACTTTCTTCTTGGTCAATTTCACTATTGCTGCTACTTGTGTCGACCATTTTGTTTAAATTTAAAATGAAAACTGAAAAATAAATGCGATGAATTAAAATGAGAAATAAGTAAAACTGACAAAATAAAATTGGTCAAACAAAAACATTTTTGTGGGAAAAGAGAATATAATAAAAAAAATACCCAGACCATTTATTCGCAACTTGAAAAATCGAATATGTAAATGGTGGTTTTTCCTTCCTTAGAAAACCTTTAATTTCCTTGTTAGGTTTCTGTTCCTCATTTAGGTTATGGAATCTTCTGTATGTCGAGATATATTACTATTTTTATAGATTTAACATTTGTTATTTACTTTAAATATAAATTATAAAAGTCTATTAAAATAAGAATATCGAATAAATTTTAGGTTTCTGTTCCTCATTTAGGTTATGGAATCTTCTGTATGTCGAGAATATTACTATTTTTATAGATTTAACATTTGTTATTTACTTTAAATATAAATTATAAAAGTCTATTAAAATAAGAATATCGAATAAATTTTAGGTTTCTGTTCCTCATTTAGGTTATGGAATCTTCTGTATGTCGAGAATATTACTATTTTTATAGATTTAACATTTGTTACTTTAAATATTTACTTTAAATATAAATTATAAAAGTCTATTAAAATAAGAATATCGAATAAATTTTAGGTTTCTGTTCCTCATTTAGGTTATGGAATCTTCTGTATGTCGAGAATATTACTATTTTTATAGATTTAACATTTGTTATTTACTTTAAATATAAATTATAAAAGTCTATTAAAATAAGAATATCGAATAAATTTTAGGTTTCTGTTCCTCATTTAGGTTATGGATCTTCTGTATGTCGAGAATATTACTATTTTTATAGATTTAACATTTGTTATTTACTTTAAATATAAATTATAAAAGTCTATTAAAATAAGAATATCGAATAAATTTTAGAATTCTGTTCCTCATTTAGGTTATGGAATCTTCTGTATGTCGAGAATATTACTATTTTTATAGATTTAACATTTGTTATTTACTTTAAATATAAATTATAAAAGTCTATTAAAATAAGAATATCGAATAAATTTTAGGTTTCTGTTCCTCATTTAGGTTATGGAATCTTCTGTATGTCGAGAATATTACTATTTTTATAGATTTAACATTTGTTATTTACTTTAAATATAAATTATAAAAGTCTATTAAAATAAGAATATCGAATAAATTTTAGGTTTCTGTTCCTCATTTAGGTTATGGAATCTTCTGTATGTCGAGAATATTACTATTTTTATAGATTTAACATTTGTTATTTACTTTAAATATAAATTATAAAAGTCTATTAAAATAAGAATATCGAATAAATTTTAGGTTTCTGTTCCTCATTTAGGTTATGGAATCTTCTGTATGTCGAGAATATTACTATTTTTATAGATTTAACATTTGTTATTTACTTTAAATCTACTTTATAAAAGTCTATTAAAATAAGAATATCGAATAAATTTTAGGTTTCTGTACCTCATTTAGGTTATGGAATCTTCTGTATGTCGAGAATATTACTATTTTATAGATTTAACATTTGTTACTTTAAATATTTACTTTAAATATAAATTATAAAAGTCTATTAAAATAAGAATATCGAATAAATTTTAGGTTTCTGTTCCTCATTTAGGTTATGGAATCTTCTGTAGGTCGAGAATATTACTATTTTTATAGATTTAACATTTGTTATTTACTTTAAATATATGTTTTAACATTTCTTTTCAGTTAGGGAAAACTCTATGGAGGTATTCCCTATTATACTCCCCTCGTTATAATGTTTTAACATTTCTTTTCAGTTAGGGAAAACTCTATGGAGGTATTCCCTATTATACTCCCCTCGTTATAATGTTTTAACATTTCTTTTCAGTTAGGGAAAACTCTATGGAGGTATTTCCTATTATACTCCCCTCGTTATAATGTTTTAACATTTCTTTTCAGTTAGGGAAAACTCTATGGAGGTATTCCCTATTTTAGAATTTTAATATTTATTATTATACATATTTATTTAACTAAGGGTTTAGTCTCTAGTTTATAGTGTTTTAGATTTATAATCTTTTATTTACAATTATTTTTATTAGATTTATGTCACAATAAGAGCTAAAGAGTTATAAGATGATTTATAATTTCCGTTTAAAATTTATTATAGTTGATTATTTAAATAAAGAGTGTCTCTCTATTTTAGAATTTTAATATTTATTTATTATTATACATAGTTATTTAACTAAGGGTTTAGTCTTTAGTTTAGAGTGTTTTAGATTTATAATCTATTATTTACAATTATTTTGTTATGCCTTAGACGCTAGAATATTTAAGCATAACTATCATTTTTTATATTATACATTAATTTATTTTAAAATTTCTTATCTAATTGAGTATTTTCTTTAAAATATTTCTAATACTCTAATTTAGTAAAAAATCTCTTAATATGACCTTGACCAGTAAAAAACAGGTAAATTTTAAACCAATTCCACTAAACTCCCTCTGCGCAAATATTCTTCCTTCTTTGCAATATTTATTTCAATTTGCAATATTTAGCAATAATTATTTAAATAATAACTAATTATTTATTATTAAATTTTAATTAATAATTAAACCAGAATTATAATTAAATTAGAAAAATTAATTAGTTTAGAAATATAATTCTAATTAAATAGAATTACTAATCAGAATTATTTATTAAACCAGAATTATTAATTAATTACTAATCAGAATTATTTATTAAACCAGAATTATTAATTAATTACTAAGCAGAATTATTTATTAAACCAGAATTATTAATTAATTACTAATCAGAATTATTTATTAAACCAGAATTATTAATTAATTACTAATCAGAATTATTTAT
This sequence comes from Meloidogyne hapla, assembly GCA_000172435.1. Lineage (NCBI taxonomy): Eukaryota > Metazoa > Nematoda > Chromadorea > Rhabditida > Meloidogynidae > Meloidogyne > Meloidogyne hapla. The sequence continues at coordinate 5,475 of ABLG01000715.1, forward strand.
TAAACCAGAATTATTAATTAATTACTAATCAGAATTATTTATTAAACCAGAATTATTAATTAATTACTAAGCAGAATTATTTATTAAACCAGAATTATTAATTAATTACTAATCAGAATTATTTATTAAACCAGAATTATTAATTAAAAATAGTAGTATATTAATTTTTCCCTTTCAAATATTTTTCATTAATTTTATTTATAGTAAGTTCTCATACATATTACAAAAATTAAAAAAATTGGACAAATTAATGGAACCAAAAAATGTACTTATCTTTTATGTATTGCAAAGAATTAATTTACTCCGATAGATAAAATTAGCCAAAAAATGTAACTAAAATTATTTAAAGATTTTTATCAATTAGTTTTATTTGTATTTCCTTTTAAAAAAAATTACCGGTTGTTTTTAATTTATAGATAAGAAAGAAAAAAGAAATGAATGATGGTTACTTTTATTCCGGTAATTTTTAGCTTAATTCTGAAATAAATAAATAATTTATTTCCTTCTTATATTATTTGATTTGATTTATTTAATATTCTGATTAAAGTTCATTTAGGTAAATTTTCTGATTTTTTAAACTTTTATTAATATTTAATATTATAAATTCTGGTTTTATTTATCTTTAACCCTGGTTTATTAGAGTTTATTTAATTAATTAATATTCTTTATTTCTGATTTAATTTCTAATTAAACTTATTAAAATTCTGATTTCTCTTAAATAAACTTATTTTTCATGTTTATTTTATTTAAAGCTTTAATTTCCAATTTTAGTAAAATTCTGATTTTTTATATATTTAATAAAAATCCTTATTATATTTTTACTAAATAACATTATTATATTTTTATTATTTCTGATTTCAAGTTTATTCTTATTTTAAATTCCCTTCCACCACGTTTCATAATAATTCAAGTTTTTTATTTTAAACCAGAAGAAAAATAGGTTTATCGCCGCCATTCCAACTTTATGGAAAAAATAACTGAAACAACAAACAAAAAAGACTCCGAAAATAAAATAAAAATCAAAAATTATTCAAAAAAAGAATCAATATTCTCTCGTTTAGCGCATGTTTTGGGGGTCATTTTAATTCTTTTATTGGTTGGTTTACCAAAGGATTTGTGGAGGTGGTTGCGTTTAAAGCGCAAATGTGTGCGTGGAAAGACTGTTGTTATTACTGGAGGTGCTTCTGGAATTGTGAGGGAGAAATTCTTTTTTTATTTAAAAAAGGCTATATTAAATTATGGCTCCTTTCTTATTTTTCCCTTGTTATTTCTCAGAATTTCCTTCAAATAACTTTTCATAGAAAATATAAAAATTATATATCATTCGAAAGAGCTCTTTAAACTGAGTCGAATGACACCAAAATTTAAAAAATCGAATGATTTTGGATAAAGTTATGACAATTTATTCAAAGGAACTTAGAGGAAAGACAAGGAAAAATAAGAAAAATAGCCTTATTTTTGTCAAAATATTTTTCAAAAAGGGAAAACGTATGGCTGAGTTATTCGCAGATCCCGAAAAATTCTCTGCGCAGGTTGCAATAATTGATAGAAATTTGGTAAAATTTATTAGAAAATTAAAATAAAAAAGTTTTAATTTAAATTGAATTTTCTGATTTTTAAATTGTTTAAAATTCTGATTTAAGTTTATTTAACGAAATTTCTGATTTTCGTTTGAAATATTTTTTAGTTTATTTTTCGAGTTATTTTTATTATTTTTCATTTTATATTTATTTAAAATTCTTGTTTAATTCTGGTTTAACCTTTATTTAATTAAAAACGATTAAATATTTAAGCATAAAATATTGACCATTAATTTTAAAATTAACAAAATTTAATTATTTTTCTGATTTTAAAAATTCTGATTTTTAAAATTAAAAATTCTGATTTTTAGGATTTTTTAATTAATTATTTTTAATAATTAACAGAAAGGGGCGGAACAGGTTGCTCAAGGAATTAAAAATCTTGGGGGCAATGCAGAAGCTTGGGAATGTGATATTTCTGAAGAAGAGGAGATGAAAAAATGTGCAAAAGAAATAATTGAAAAATTTGGTGAATTAATTTAAATTAAAATAATTTTTTTAATAAAAAAAATTTTAATTAAAAAAAAATTTTAATTAAAGGTACTGTAGATATTGTAATATGTAATGCTGCAGTTCTTTACTTTGCTTTAATAAATGAACTTAAAAGTGAAGAAATTAAAATGCTTTAAATGTTAATGTTATCGGGACAATTAATTTAAGTTTTCTTTTTAATTCGAAATAAATTATACCGTATATTTTCTTGAATAATTACCTGGGAAGAAATTAAAACTCCGGTGTAATTATTGTTTACGCCTCTCGCTTGAGGGGGTAATTATTTGAGGAAATACCCTAAGGTGAAAGGTCCTAGTCGTGTGGGGGAGAGATGAAAAATACTATCACAATATTGAAGGGAAAAATATTGCGGACAACTATTGCGGCCTAACAGGCACTGACCTGTCGCGACTACCGCGAATTGACTCCTGCCAGCTATAAGATACACCTGTCGGTGGTGGGATAGCCTAATGGGTAAGGCATCGGACTACAACAAACAACGGGGCCCACAGGGGCAGCAAAGTTCGACCCCATCCCCCTGATCTTTAGCGAAGAAACTTTTCGGTACAGACAAAAGAACCTTCAAATTCTATAAAAGTACAACCACTAAATATAGTTTTTTTTTAATATTTTAGACAATTAGGGCATTCCTTCCAAACATGGAAAGAAATAAAAGTGGCCAAATAGTATCAATTTGTTCAATTACTGGGTTTTTTGGAGAAACTTTTGGAATGGCTTATTGGTGAATTTTAAACTAAAAAAAAGTAAAATAATTATTTCCTTATCTTTTTTAAAGCCCAACAAAATTTGCTGTTCGAGGGTCAATGGAATGTTTAAGAATGGAATTAAGAGATAAAGGATTGGAAGAAGCAATTAAATGTACAACTATTTGTCCTTATTTTGTGAGGACTCCAATGATTTTAAATAGAGGATTGAGGCCTATTTCAAGGCAAAGTTTAATTTTTTTTATTTTAAAATTTTGAAAATTTAAAAAAATTTTGTTAATGTTTTTTGCGGACAGCAGACTTTTTACACTGATGAATAATGGACCAACTGAACCATAGTTCTGAAAGGAGAATTGGAGTTACAATATCAAATATTGACGAGAGAAAAAGTCCGCAAAAAAATCCGCAAAAAATTTTTCAGCGATTCTAAAATAATTTTCTAATAGAAAATAAATCTTTAGATGGATCCCGTTTATGTCTATTGAAAGATGTACTTTAGGTATTATTGATGCTATACTCAAAGAAAAAGTTTTGGTTTTTATTCCTTCCTGGTTGAATGTTCTTGTTATGTTACACAAGTAGGATTTTCATAAAAAATATATAAAATTTTCCTTTTAAGAAATAGAAAGAGCCTTATTCAACTTTTATAATTTTTAAAAATTATTTCATGGTTCATAGTTAAAATTTTTTAGTTATCCACAAAAAATGTCCGCAAATGATTTGCGGAAATGTTAAAAAGATGGGGAGAGTCATATAAAAATTATCCCTTATAAAAAATTTTTCTAGTATAAAAATTTTTGATTAAAGGCCTTAAGCTAAAATTTTCTTTATGTACATTGTAGTTCACTTTTATGTAAAGTTGTCATGCCAACTTTAAAAATAAATTTAAATTTATTTTTCAGTTCATTTTCTTTAAATATGCAAAGAACATCTAGAGAATTTATTAATTTTCGATTTGAAAATAATTCTAGAGAAGAAAATAGTGAAGAAGAAATAAATAAAAAAGAAATTTTAAAAAATCAAAAAAGTAATGATTATTTTGAATCAGCTGAAATATTTTGGTTTATATTAATACCTCCAGCAATGTTATTAATTTTTGTAAGCCAATAAAATTTTTAAAAATATTTTTTTTAATTTTTCAAGTTAGCGTACATCAACCCTGAATTAATTAATTTAAATTTATTAAGTTTTATTGGACAAATTGCTTATAAAATAGGTAAATCCAAATTAATTTTAAAATGAAAAGTTTTAACAAGAAAAAAGTCCGCAAAAATTATCCGCAAGAAAAAAAAGGTACTTTTTTCATAGCCCGCCCCCCCCCCCTCCCTATTTGAGTCTCAAAAATAATCCCTCCTTTCTGTCAATCAAAAGGGAATGAAAGATTCCTGTCAATCAAAATAAAGATGAGAAAGGAAAAAGAAGACAAAATGCAAAATGTACACTTTTTCATAATTATTTCAGGGTTTAGTACAATACTTCCACGTTTCGGGACCTATGACCAGTTGGTCTTGTTACATGAGTCAACCTATTCATTCAAATTTTGACCTTCTTTATATAAAATTTTTCCTAATTTTTTTGTAATAGTTTATAAATAAAAAGCCAAAATTTGAATGAATAGGCTGATGTTGAATGGATAGGCTAACGCATGTAACAAGACCAACTGGCCATAGGTCCCGAAACGTGGAAGTATTGTACTGAAACCAGAAACAAGTTTTTGGAGAAACCCACA